>JAJIZI010000025.1:0-205080 GCA_021018995.1 Chloranthus sessilifolius
GATTCAATAAACAATTTTAAACAAGAACCCAAGGCCACAAAACAGAGGATGATGGACGAAGAAAATTTTCAATTTGATTTGGTGGTCAATTAGAGAGAAGCTCTTTCATTACAGCGAGACGAGCTATTGAAATGGGCAAAATTGAACCCAAGCGCCAAATCAAAGAAAAATAAGCAACAGAGGTAAAGCAAGAAAAAGGGAGAGAAAGAAATGTTTATTCTTCTACCAATGTCTGCAAAGGAGCCGGATCAGTTTAGCCTCTCGGGTCTCAGATTTGGTTTGATCGGCTTAATCGAATGACAGCTTCATTGGCCACAAAATTATACCCATCTAAATATGCAAATCTGAAGTGTAGCGAAGTGGGAAGCGAAAGATCTTTTGTTGTTTGAGCGTTTGGAAGGTAGGGAACCAAAAGAAGCGAAGATGTGAAGAATTCCGTTTCGTCGTTACGGATGGTAGCGATTACAAAAGCCCCACATCGTGTAAATAGTGGGCACGACCACAGGACATAAATGTGACCCCACTCTTACATGCAAGATGCGTTTTGGGTGGTCTGGCCATGTGTCCGGTCGACCCACAAAACAAAACCTTGAAGGAAAGGGCTACTGGTGGGACCAGGTGGAGCCACCCAAAGAGGACAATATCTTGGCACGTGGCGTCGGGGCAATACAAGTTCGGTGTCCGGTTCGAAGCCTGAGAGGGGGCTGTTTGCTCACGAGTTGCATTACACGAAGAACCAAGGCGGTTTACGAGGAGATGAGGAAAACCTTTTGCCTTACGCGGGGTTTATTTGAGTGTTTGGGATTCAACCCGGCTCTTAACGGGCTCGCAAAACGGTTCCGTTCGATTACATACAATAGATCTTTAGACTATAAGCATACCATTAGATGATCGGTTTTTTATTCCACGTGGCACATATGCGCTAAAAAATGACCTTAAACTCACATTTGAGCATGATGTGTGCCATGTGTTTTTAGGGCTATCTTTTGAGATTTGTGCCACGTAGAATAAAAATCGTTTGTCTGATGGCATGCTCATGGTCTCAAGATTTGAGCATGATGGGTGCCATGTGTTTTTAGGGCTATCTTTTGAGATTTGCGCCACGTAGAATAAAAACCGATTGTCTGATGGCATGTTCATGGTCTCAAGATCTATTATGTGGAAAATTGGGCTGAAAATTGTCTCCATAGCATGATTCCAAGCGGTCAATGGTTTTGGACATAGGCGCCATCGGTAATCTTGTATGTGCGAATAAAGGGACCCAACAAAAATATCTATATTTTACAGGCGATGGCGCTACTTGGCCATACAAAGTTGACTTTTCAGTGAACAAAATAGCACAGATATGGATATCCCGACACAAAAACGATGTGCAAGTCATGACTCTCCCTAATAATAATAATAATAAGGATGCCAAGACCGTTACGTAGCGACCTAGGGTGTAACCATGCATTAGTGCCATTTGGGTGACAAGTGGCACCGTATCTGAAGATTTGATGCCAGAGGCAACATGCACAAGATCATCGTTCATCCTAAAAAAAAAAATAAAATAAATTTGACAAAACATCTTATTCACAAATGGTGATCAAAGTTGGAAAAATTCAATGCACTAGGTATGTTAGGCTTCACCCAATATTTGACCCCGCACCAGACATATGTTAGAATATTTGATTTAATTGTATTTTCCAGATTATACTTATTTGTTAGTTTTTATTTTTTTTCTTCATGTTCTATAGTTAACAATATAAGTTTAGACATATGAAACATAGTAGTAAGTGATTTTTTTTTTTTGTCTTTAATAAATCATAAAACATAGTAACGAACACTTGAAATAATATATATTTTTTTATGTTCAAATCACCCGATAGATGTCTAAAAATCAAGTTCAATCATTTAAAGGTTTTAATGTCCACGTGGATTTGCACGTGCCTTTTTACTAGTAAAATAAAAAAAGAACGGAACAAAAAGACTCTCGGCGATAACCTAAAGTCTTTTGCAAGAAAAGTCGGAGATATTTTCGGCAGAGGTCTCATGTAAGAATTTTCGGATCCTAATAATGAGAACGAATATGTTATTTATAAATTTATTATAGCGGTTATATGAAGTTATAATCGTACGGTTTTACAGGAGTTTTACAAAATCAAGGGTTGTGAGAATTGCGTGGGTTTTAGTTTTTCACGCGGATTGAGGAAAGATCATTCCCGCGTATGCAAGTCTTTTATTCATAACCACCTAGGCGCGTAGGTGCCTAGTATATTATCTAGGCACCTAGGTGCCTAAGTATAATATCTAGGCACGTACCTAAGTATGTTATCTAGGCATATACGTGCCTAAGTACGATATCTAGGCACCTAGGTGTCTAAGTACGATATCTAGGCACCTAGGTGCCTATGTATGTTATCTAGGCACATGCGTGCCTAAGTATGATATCTAAGCACCTAGGTGCCTAAGTATGTTATCTAGGCACTATGTTATCTAGGCACATACGTGCCTAAAGATGTTATCTAGACACCAGGTGCCTAATTATGATATGCTTAAGTATGTTATCTAGGCACCTATGTGCATAAGTATTATTTGACATTACTTAAGGCTTTAACTCCTAGTTAGAGTAGACTCGCATGGGTCATACTCTTTGACATTACTTAGGATTTTAAGTCCTAGTTAGGGTAGGTTTGTTAAAAGTAAATACTATAAGTAGAGTCCCCTTAATTTCTTACATTAATTTATGCTATCTGATTTTTGAGATTAAGTGAAAGGAGTTCCCGATTCCAAGAATTCTGAGTCAACAGGTGCCTCCTCGATTTTTATTGACTTTTTTTTTAATGAAAAAAATAAAAAGTTGATAAAAATCGATATAAATTTATATTTCTTATAAGAATTTTACTACTGATTAATGATCGTATTCTCTATGGAGATTCGATTCATCGAAATCTAACTACTGATCGTATTCTCTACGGAGATTCGATCATCGAAATTTGAATTTTAGGGTCCATCAGATGACCTTGTTTCAATCTGAAAGATTTAAGGGGACGAATTTTGGATTTTGAGATTAATCAGACTATACTTCTTATGGGAAGACTGTATATTGATTTATGGTTATAGGATTTGTGATTCTTACGAGAACGCTCTCCAATTATCGAGGTGAATATCCTAAATCGGATTTGCGATTCTTACGAGAATGCTCTCCGACCATCAAGATGAATCTCCTAAATCTTTCAGACGGTCCGATTGAAATTTATGAACCTTAATAAATCGATAACAATTATGAAATTAATTTTCTATTGACCATCGATCTTAATATAGATCGGGTGGTCAAAATTAAATCTGAAATATCTATATTGGCTACCAGGGCAGTTCTGATCGATTTTGAGATGTTTACAGAGATGGAACGGCTTAAAAAATATTTTAAAAATCAACAAAAATTATGAAGTTGATTTTTTATTGACCATCGATCTCGATGTAGATCGGGTGGTCAAAATTAAATTTGAAAGATCTACTTTGGCTACTCTGGTAGATCTGACTGATTTTTGGGACGTTTACAGAGATCGAAACGGCTTTAAAAATATTTTCTAAAAATTAACAAAAAATTATGAAGTTGATTTTTTATTAATTATCGATCTCGATGTAGATCGGGTGGTCAAAATTAAATCCGAAAGACCTACTTTGGCTACCTGAGCAGATCTGACTGATTTTAGAACGTTTACAAAGATCGAAACGTCATTGAAAATATTTTCTAAAAATCAACAAAAATTATGAAGTTGATTTTTTTTATTGACCATCAATCTCGATGTAGATATGGTGGTCGAAAGTTCTACTTTGGATACCCGGGCAGATTTGACTGATTTTGGGACGTTTACAGAGATTGAAACGTCCTTAAAAATCAACAAAAATTATGAAGTTGATTTTCCATTGACCATCGATCTTGACATCAATAAGATAGCATAATTCAAATGTATTTGAAGCGTAATCTAATTCTCTTTTTAAAGCAGTTTTCTTATATTAATCATGTCAAAACAGATATCTTCTGATTGTAAAGTTGATCGAATAAGATCGGGTGATATCGGGAATGATTTTTTCGGGATACCCTTGCGGAGGCATCTTCCTTGTTTTAGTCCTGACGTGGCTCACGGAGGACACCATGCATCACCAACCAGCAGTGGTGGACAAGTCTAAGCAAATCGTTGGGCTTTGGGAATTTGAAGTCTTATCTTTCTAAACCCCGAAAAGAGGATGGTATCGATATAATGTTTCTGAACTCAGGTCGTGTTCTTGCACCGGGTGAAGAAATCCATAGCCCACAATGCTTTCCTACCTTTGCTCAGAGGTTCATAGATAAAGAGCCAGACGTTAGATGGGTGATAAATTTTGTTTGAGAGGAGTGGCATCGACCAACTTAAGTTTCCATCTCTGGGTTGTACAAATGTTATCTGAGTTTCGCGGCGAATTGAAAAGATGTAATTTGCTGACAATGGTTGTGTGTGCGCGAGGGCGATATGACAGCAAAAAAAATATGATGCGTGCTCTAATCAAGCTTTTCATCACTAACTCTTGTATCTTTCCTTGGGGGAAAGCTGGTATTACAATGGAGGAATTATTCCATATTAGTAGTTTGCCGCTTACAGGCTTTATGTATGATGAGTGTATTCTTGAGAATGATCTTCTATAAGGAGTTCAGGAAGACATAGAGACGTCTTTCTATAAGCCTGAGGCACATAATTTGTTTGAAAATTTCAATCAAATTGTAAAGGAAATTGCAAAAGATGATCCTAATGTGAAAAAAAAGTGTAAACCATGGACAATGGATGTCTTATTTCCTCGATTTTTATGATTCGAGCGGCAACATTATCCACCCTTTTGCTTCTAAAAGGAATGTCCTTCAAGTAGTTCGAATTGAAAGAAGGTCTTCGTTAGGAATGAGTGGCGGGACCTATTTCTCAGCTTTTTTAGTGCTTTTTTTAAGCAGGTTTTCACTTTCGAACAAGGAGGAAAGTGTTTGTGCTTAAACTTTCGTGATAGCAGGGGGAAATGGCAAATGGAGCTACCTATGCCGTCGGATCCTTGCTAGCATATTTTATGGCTTTGATCAGTTAAAGATGTGTGACGATCCGGAGAATTCGGGAGCTCATTTCCCTGTTCATTATTTCTTTGGATGGGTGGGGGCCCATTTTCCTTCCACTTATAATTTGAGAAATTTTGAGCTCAAGTCAGAGATTCCCTTTTTACTGAGTATTTTGGAGCGGGCAGCTGGTCCACATAGTTGAGATTTTGTGCAGAATCCTGTAATGTTCAAGTTCCGACCATTCAGACATTTTTTACCAGAAATGACCAACTTTCGTGGCAGGATCTAGCTAATCCAGACAGAGATACCTCTGTGTTTCCAGCCGAAATCCTCCACTATTTTTTGAGTTTGCGGCAAAATTTATTGCCATTACGTTTTGGCAATTATAAATTACTCGACCCACATTATCCAACCCGATATGTTCGACAATTAGGTTATGATCAGATTATTCCCCCGACTCCTCTTTCTTTGGATGCGCGCAAAAATGTTACTGTTGCAGATTTAGTGATGACATTTAATACGTATAGTGTGTGAGGAACTAAGTCTTATTTCATGACTCGCCCCACTCATGTTTTTGGTCGTACTTCTTTAATGTGGTGCTATTGGTGGCATGAGAATACCAATGTTTATTTTTCAAGAAACTATCAGAGCTAGCTCCTAAGAAAAAAGATAAAATTCAATACATTCATGCATATTCCTCCTGAATTTTTCGCTGATATTTTTCGAGAGGCGTGGCCTGTGAAGATGTCTTTTGCGAGAAGTCTTGGGAATATTGATGTGGTCAATTGTTCATCGTTCGTTGGTTTTATCAAACCATACATGATTTTCGAAAATAAGCTTGTTGAGGTAGAAAAGTCCTCTTCTAATGTATCTGGGAAGCGATTCGTCACAAAAAGAGGGAGAACAACAAGATGCCAAAATTGGTGTGCTCAACAATAGGAGAGGTGAGAATATTTTATCGTCTTACGCCACTTTGAAAGCTCATGGGGCTTCTGCGAGTCCTTCAGGTGGATATTATGTTCCGCTCCCACCCAATCAGAATCAAGGGTATATGGCTGAAGGTCCAATTGTTCCTTCCTCCTGATGCTTTTCTTACGGAGTTAGGAAGTATTCCCACAACCTCACACTTCTCTAACATGGGTAAATTTTTATATATATATATATATATATATATATATTGTTTATTTGAGAAAAAGAACTTTGTTAGTGTTAACAAATGATATTTTGTATTATGAAATCTTCCAACGCTAGATGGGTGTATCGAAGAAGAAATCACCACTGCAGATATGCATCACCAACAAGAATTGATGGGTACTTTATTTAGAACTGGAGACATGGCTGAGGATTCGTTTCTCGCGAATATTGAGGCTGGAAAATACCTAAACGATCAGAAATTTGAGTTTGGGACTCCTCCCATCACTGGGACCAGCGAGACTACAGGGTTAGTAAGACCATAAAGTCATCTGGATAATTGTCCCATTTCAGGTAGTAAAATTATGAAGGGATTCAGGGAAGAGGATAGTAATGATGATGGGTCAGACGCTAGCCATTTGTGTTCTTCTGAGGAGTATTCCTCTCTTGAAGAAGATCATAAACTTCAGAGGCACCTTTGATGATTACTTTCGCTGAATCACAATTAAAGATCCCATCAACCGTTGAAGTCATTCCGCGGGAGAAGGTTAATTTCATCTTGCCTCCGAGACTTAACTCACAAGCCTCGACCACTTCTCGTACATCCATTATAGCGAAGTCACCTAACGAGCGACTTTCAAGGGAAGATCTAGTGTCTAGACTAGAACCTTCTTTAGTGATAATGAATACAGACGTGACTCCCTTCAATCCTCGGATCTAGTGTCAACTATAAATCGCCTCATCTAGCGGAGTTTTTCAGCAGTGAGTTTCATCCCATTGTTTACAATTAACACACATCTATTATTTTTTAAATATTTATTTATTTATTTATATATATTCTCTTTTGTAGATGTTGAAGATCCGATCAATGTGCCTATCCTATCGACCTTTAAAAAGAATCGAATAAGGAATCATCTGAAGCATATTGACGGACTTTTGAAGAAAGTTCTCCCTTATGTGGAGAGTGAAAATGATTTTTGCGATAATGGAGCAAGATGTATATCTAGCATGTGATGAGATCTCCAAAATTGGGTGATGATTTGTCATTTAAGTTGAAATTAAATATATTCTTGATCTATCTCAAAAATAAAGGAGAATTATGGGCTTCAAGAGGTTATCGTGATCGATATTATGGAGGACTCAAAAATTGAAGATGGTAAGACAATCAATTCTGCAATGTCAAATAGATTGTTTTATATCTCAACACTTGAAGAAACCGTGAAGGTTCGAATTGAGAAAGCAAACATTTTGAGGCTTGAGCTTGAGGAGCTTGAAAAGAAATTTGCCGATTCAAAATGAAATTTGCTGACCAATTCCGAATTGGACAAGAAGGATCAATGATCCTTAGGGATATTGAAAAGAAGAATCATCTGCTGGCTAAACTAGAAGGCATAGGAGCTGAGAAAGAGGAACGTCTTTCAGTTTTACGTCAATTCACGGCCGATAATGATGCCGCCATAGATTCATTAGGCAGATTTGACAAATAAGATTCATGTTTATTTTACGAATTCTTTTGGTTGGTTGGATTTCACATTTATTATACATTATTCCATTCTTTGAATAATTGATGCTAATATATATATATATATATATATATATATATATATATATAAAACTCAAATTTTGAAGAAGTTTAGGAGGTAACATATAAACATACCTATGTTGTTTATATTAACAATGTACCTAAGTACAAGTCTTACGCAGTTTATCGTCATGCAAGTAGAAGATAACGTATAAACATACCTACGTTGTTTACCTTACACAGTTTATCCTCATGCGAGTAGGAGATAATGTATAAACATATCTACGTTGTTTACTGATAACGTATAAACATACCTACGTTGTTACCTTACACAATTTATCCTCATGCGAGTAGGAGATAACGTATAATCATACCTATGTTGTTTACCTTACACAGTTTATCCTCATGCGAGTAGGAGATAACGTATAATCATACCTATGTTGTTTACCTTACGCAGTTTATCCTTATGCGAGTAGGAGATTACATTTATACATTTTATGGATAGTATCACTTCAGAAAGTGATCGTTAATAGGTGGGGATTCATTTCCTTCTGCATCAACCAATATATAGGCCCCGTTTGAATAGACAGTTTCTATTACAAAAGGTCCCTCCCATTTAGGCTCAAACTTCCTTGGAGTTTTCCGAGTAACAATCATAGGGCGACGAACAGTAAGGACCAGGTCCCCTTTCTTAAAGGATCGACGCTTCACCTTCTTTTCGAATGAATTTGACATGCGAGCACGGTATGCCTCCAAGTTTTGATGGGCTTTGAGCCTACGCTCATCCAAGGCTTCCAGTTCTGAGAACCTGAATGCGATATTTTGCTCCTTGGTGAGATTGTGACTTAATGCTACTCTTAAAGAAGGAATCTAGACCTGCAAGGGTAATAAAGCTTCACCTCCAAATACTAATGCATATGGAGTAGCCTGTGTAGAATCGATGAGTCGTTCTTAGCCCATAAGGCTTCTGCAACCTTTCATGCCAATCACGTTTATTTTTAGCAACTCTCTTTTTCAATAACTTAACCAATGTCTTGTTAAAAGCTTCCGCTAAGCCATTTGCAGATGGGTTGTATATCGTAGAACCATTGATGTCATATGCGATCGCATATGCCACTTTATATGGCTCTGTCGCATATGCGACGGAAACATGTATGCATACATGTGTATGCGATGACATACATCCCCAACAGTCATATTTATGACTGTTGGGGATTTTTTTTTTGCTTTTAAGGCCTCTCCCAAGCCTATGAAAGGGGGGTTTTTCTTCCTAATTCATTCTACATCCATCCAAGGTATGATTTGTGCCTTTTTGGGCCATTTTTTGAGTTTTTAGTGTTCTCTTTCTCTCTCTCTCTCTCTCTCTCTTTCTTAAATCTTTAATCATAATTTCTTTTGCTCTATTTTGTAGTTAACTTAAAGAGTTAAGAGGTTCAAACTTTAATCTTCATTCTTCAAGCAAAGAGGGAGGAATCACTTCAAGAATCAAGAAACAAGAGTTAGAATTAATTTATAATTCCTATTAAATTTTGTTTGTTGTTTTCCTTCCTTATTATACCTCATTTCTTTCATTTTTTTAGTGTGGTTAATATCTACCCACCCACCTATTTAAATTATGTTATCATTATATCTACGCCCTCGAGCGACGCTCTTAGGCCGACAAATTCCGTCAATCCGAGTTGGAAATATGGACGTTACAAGAGTGTAACCGAAAAAAATAAGGTCCAATGTACCCTATGCCCCCATGTAAGCATCGGGAGAATAGGGAGACATAAGCAGCATCTTGCTTGGCAACCCAGATCAAATGCGAAGGCATGTCCAAATGTCTCGCCGGAGATTCGAAAAGAGATCTTGGAATGGATGGATAAGACTTCGAGAGCGAAACATAATGATAAAGTGATTTTACAACAATACTATGATATTGATGAAGATGACGAGGAAGAACATGATAGATCTACTCCCTCCACGGCTCGTAGTGGTGCAAGACCACCACCCTCTAAAAGAGCACGCGGTAGAAAGGGAAAGGGAATAGACAAATTCTTCTCTTGTATACCACATCCCGAGGATGTTGTAGACGCCAGGGGTAAGGGTTCGGCCCAAACAACTACAGAAAATAGGTTTAAAGCTAAGGACCGATCATGTTAATTAAATTGTCCTTTTTCAATAACTTAACCAATGTCTTGTTAAAAGCTAAGGACCGGTTTAAAGCCGGTAGGTCAATCATCAATTTTTTGGAAAATTGTCCTACCGGAATCATGTTAATTAAATCTGTAGATGCTTCGACCCATTCTTACACTACCGAATATGTATTTTCCCTTATAGATGAGGTGATAGAAAGGGACATTGGTACACAATATATTGTCCAAGTTGTCATGGACAACGCGATAAACTTGGTGGCCGCGGGTATACTAATAATGGAATGGAGACTACACATATATTGGACCCCAGGTGCGGCCCATTGCTTAGACTTAATCTTAGAAGACATAGGAAAAATGCATATTAAAACCGTAACGAAGGCTAGGAAGGTAGTAGTGTATATGTATAAACATACACTTCCACTCCACCACATGCGTAAAGCAATTAGGGGTAATTTGCAACGCCCCGCTATCACCCGTTTTGCTACAACCTTCTTGACATTACAAAGCATATATGCTAAAAGAGAAGAGCTTAGAAGCTTTGTAACTTCCACCAATTGGAGGAATGGAGCTTGGTCAAAGAAGGCCGAAGGGAAGTGGGTGACACAAACCATCTTAACGAACTCTTTTTGGAATAATGTTGCCCAATCACTTAGAGACTCGCAACCAACCGTAGAAGTACTGCAATTGGTTGATGGTGATGCGAAGCCTGCTATGGGCTATATCTATAGTTTTATGGAGAAAGCTATAGAAAAAATTAAATCTAATAATATGTACAAATCTCGCTTCTTTTAACCCATTATTGACATAGTTGAGAAGAGATGGGGTGCCCAAATGTCCAGCCCCTTGTATTATGCTGCATTCCTTCTAAATCCCGCAGTTTATTTCTCTTATCCGAACCGGAAGGTGGCGGACGTAACACATATTAGTGATTTCCTTGAGTTTTTAAAGAAGATAGTTTCGGACAAAGAAGAGCAAGATTGGATTAGCTACTCTTTTGACCGATACAAGAATTCTGAAGGGATGTTCGGAAGAGAAATTGTGGTTCGACAAAGAAAATCCAACATACCCAGTAAGCATGTTTATGATATATTTTTTTATTACATTTCATTTCTTCTAAATTAATAGTTTAATACTATAAATATATCTAATTAATACTAATGTTTGTAATATTGGTGGTTGTCCTATGAAGTGGATTCGGTGACAATATGGATTATTGAAGAAGATGGTCGTTAAGGTTCTTGGCCTTACATGTGCCGCTTCGGCATGTGAACGGAATTGGAGCTCATTTGAGATGGTAACTGGTGTATTTTTATTCTCATAATTTTAATTCAATTGTTGTTTAAATTTTAATAAATATTAATATTTATTAAATGTTTCTCTCAAATAGATACACACGAAGAAACGAAACAAGCTTGAGTAAAAAAGCTCAATGATTTGGTCTTTGTGCAATACAATCAAAAGCTACGGGATCGCTTTCTTAAAAATTGGAAACATCCGGGACATTATGATCCCATCTCTCTCGAAAACTTGCCATTCGATTCTCCTTAGATGGTGGATGCCTCCGATGAGCGAGTCTTTGCAGATGAGGATCTTATGTGGAAGCAAGTGGAAGAAGCCACTTTTGGAGATGAGCTTCCTACCGGACGAAGGAGAAGATCAACAGCGGGGGAAGGTAGCTCACGCTCACGCTTGCGTTAAGAAGAAGAAGAAGACGAGATACATGAAGAAACACCGATAGATGATGTAGATACCGTCTTAGTGAGATCATATGATGAAGAAACCGAGGAAGAACAATAAGTTGAAGGAGACAATTCGGATGATGACGACAATGCAAGTGACGACGATGGTAGTGGAGGTGGAGATGTACCATTGTGGATTAGAAACCAATGTGTAGAATTTTTGCTCGGTATATAATACTGTTAGGACGTGAGTCACGTGACGACAATGGAAATGTACCATTGTGGTTTAGACTTAGAACTTAGAATTTACTCTTTTCCTTCTTTTTTATATGTTCCTATGTTCTTTTTTGTACTATTTTGTTTAACATTAATAAAATTTATATTTTCCCTTCTAACCTATGGTTATATACTTATATAGTTATATTACATACTTTTATTTCGCATTCTAAATACTATAAAATTAATAGATCCCAAAATTAACACAACATATTATTGATCAATTTGGGAAACTTTCAGAATTTTTTGAGATTTTTAAGAATTTTTTTAGAATTTTTTGAAAAAAAATAAAAATAAATTTTATGCCATTGCATAATGGCATATGTGAACCGCGATGAGATGACCTTATGCTGTGACAGCCCGGATTTCCGCACTCAGAGACCCGTGCCATCAGGATCGTCGTCATTGACGATCCCCAGAACAAGCACACACATGTACGCTTGCAGCGGCGGAAGTCAAAACAGACACCAACAAAAGAGGCAGATAGAGTCATTATATAAGGTGCAACATAAAACGAATAATTATATAAACGATGAAACTAAGCATACATTCTCAAAAAGGAACCAGGAAGAACCACTGGTGATGGCCATACATCACCGAAAATAATGGTTCCCAATAATGGTACCTACAAAATGTATACAACAAAAATAAAAGTAGCTACAGAAAATATAATACAGAACAGAGTGAGCCACCAGGCCCAATAATCCAAATGTTTCATACAAAACTCCAAAAATAATAAGTCTAAATACCAAGACTATGGGTGGAACTCGTCAGCAGGAATATCAGGCTCGTCCTCAGGAATGAAGTCAAGGTCCTCTAGCTCAGGATCCTCATAAACTCTAACTCAGTACCTGTGACGTATAGTCGGAGTGAGCTAACAACTAAGCTCAGTAGAAAAAGCAAAACTCAATTGCATCCTATCTCAACAAACATGGTTTCAAAACATGATCGGAATAGACGATTTTCAAAGCAGATGTTCAACACAGAAAAGATAACGAAATTTCAAATACAGTGATCAGATGTAGTTTTTCTATGCAAAGTTTTTAGCAGATTCTTAAATCAGGTATAGGCAGATCAGGCTTTCAGATTAATTCAGATTCTCATTCAGTCTTAACTTATGCATGCAAATTTATCTTATTAAATGACTTAAAGCTCTAACTTAAATAACTCCGTATATAGCACGTAATAACCGAATGTTTGCCGATGGGTAACCCCGATTATCGTCGTTCAATGAACAATTTACATGAATTGCAACAAGTCTCTGCGTTATGAGTGTAACTTGTGCTAGGTAGATCACAGAATAGATATACGGATATCCCGCCGCGCCGATCACGGATATCCCGCCGCGTCAGTGGGATTCGTCACATGAACCTTAAATCAGATGCAGATTCTAATACATATTTCAGATGCAAATTTCTAATACATAATTCAGAAGCAGATTTTAGAGTTTAAGTTTCATATTCAATACAGATTCATATGTTCAGAGTTTCTTAATTCAGATCCAGAGCTTATTTCAGATGCAAGTTTCAGATTTCATATGCAAGGTTTCAAGATCATGTTCAAAGCAAAACTCAGATTTTCATATCATTGTAAAATAGTCATGCGAATTAAAATAGAATGTAATTGATGATGAGATTCTCCTACCTCAAATCTCGGAGCTGTTCAAAGTAATCTAATGGTCCAAATCCACGGTTACCCGTTCCCAATCTACATCACATACGATGATGTATTAAGGACTTAATTTTAATTACTAATAATTTTGATGTATGTTCTCTCAAAACCAAGGCAGAAATGATCAAATTCGTGCTGACTTGAAACTTAACCCAACTTCCCACTTAATTTTGACCTTCAACATTTGATTCATGAGTTGGTTAATTCATAAAAGTTGTAGAACTCGTTGTCCTCTTTCCAACGCCGCAAGAATCGCGTCAATCGGAGTTCGAAGTAAAAAGTTATGACCAAAATTCCGAAGCTGTGTCGGCACATTCAGTCCAATTTGATCGATCAATTTCCCAATTTGATCGATCGAATTTCATCCGGCCTCAACATCCAAAAACATACCTTCTGTTCTATAGGTGTATTATATAATTCGATCGATCATTTCTTAAATTTGATTGATCGAATATCAGCTTGATCGATCGAATTCCAATTTGACGGTTCGAGTTTTGACGGGTTCGGGCATCTCCCTTGGTCTATTTGCCCCCAAATTTCACCCAGATCTTTAATGATTTTCAACAAATTACACACACACATACACATACAAGTTAAGACATTTATAATCATTTAAAAATTAATTACCTTTCACTGATCGAATTTGTGGTTTATTAGAAGTGTTGTCGAACGAGGGTTTCGGAGTGAAACCTTCGGATTTCTACGGTGATTCCACAACAATTGATCACAATGAACTCAAGATGACGTTGTTTATGATCACGGATCGATTCTAACCTCTTCAAAATAAGGAAGACGATCGCGAGATGATCGGTTCACACTCGTTTCAAATTCAAGGGTTTCCAATGGTTGGGATTTTGCTAGGAAATGAAACCCTTTCGGTGATCGGCGTTAAGCGCTTCACGAAGAGTGTATAGACTGTGGCGTGATCGGGATCGTGTGGTCGAAATCTCACAAGATGCTTGGGAAGGTGACGAATCTCCAATGGTTGGTTCGGCTCTCACAACGCTCACTCTCTTTCTCTCTCTACAAAATTAAAAAGACTAAAGCTTAGCCATTAAGCGAACCACTCTCTTATAATCGAACCAAACCTAAATAAATATCAAGGATATTTATTACAAAATTCTATCCACTTACCTTAAGCTTGGCTTCGGTGTTGAGCGGCACACCGTGAGTTTGTGTACGGGTTATCCACAAAAGGCTTAAATCAACTTTTAAACCTTAATCCTTATGCAAAATTTTATCCCAACATTATTCAATGATTTATTATCAAAATCTATGGTGACATCAGTCACCGTGCCAGATACTTACACGGTGTCCGTCAACTTTGGGATTGAAATATTTGGGATATTACATTCTCCACTCCTTAGAAATTTTCGTCCCCAAAATTGCCAGTTGTGATGTTTGTTTGGAGAGGCAGTACGTACTCTAACATAACCTTACCGCATAATAGAACCCAATCCTTTAACTGAATTCAATTGAAAGACAATTTAGTGAAAAGTAAGACCATGCAAGTGTCCACTGTTAAACATACATCTATATTACTCCATGCCACCCAAAATTTGTATGCGAACATATACAAGTACAATAAGTGATAGTTACAACAAAATGAACGACTACAGAATTGAGGAACATCACACAAACAACTGTGGGTACTGGTCACGAATCTCTGCTTCGCGCTCCCAATTCACCACTGATTCGATCTTTGCTGGATCAACCGTTATACCCATCTCGGAGACGACATGGCCTAAGAAACTGACGTACTCAACCCAAAACTCACACTTACTGAGTTTTGCATACAACTTGTGATCTCTGAGGGTTTGGAGAGTCACTCTTAGGTACTGCTCATGCTGTTCTCGCGTCCTATCATCTACGAAAACAACTACAGACTTGTCCATGTGTGGTTTGAATATCTGATTCATTAAGCCCATAAATGACGTTGGAGCGTTCGTCAACCCAAATGGCATCACCAAGAACTCATAGTGCCCATATCTGGTTTTGAATGCCGTCTTTTGAATGTCTTCAGATTTCACTCTCAACTGATGATAGCCGGATCTCAAGTCAATCTTAGAGAAGAGCCTCGCTCCTTGTAACTGGTCAAAAATATCATCTATTCTCAGGAGCGGGTAACGATTCTTAATCGTTAACTTGTTTAGCTAACGGTAATCAATGCAGAGCCGCATCGAACCGTCCTTTCTGACAATCAAAACTGGTGCTCCCCTAGGAGACACACTAGGTCGGATAAATCCTTTGTCTATAAGCTCTTGAAGTTGTTCCTTTATCTCTTTCAACTCAGCAAGCGCCATTCGATATGGAGCCTTTGACATAACTCCCCCGTAAGTCTCCATCTCCCACATCGCAACTCTCTCCTGTATATCTGGTCTCAGTCCATGCTGAAACTTCTGAGCTTTCATCAACTCGGTGGTAGAGGTGCAGTCTCGTGAACTTGCACCATACTCACACTCGACATGTCGCCTTTGTTCCAGGTTGATGAACTGGACATCCCACTGGTTCCTCACAATCCGAGGAAAATACTGATCGTTGAATGTCTCAACGAACTTTGCCATGTCCAAGGAGTGTTGGGAATCTCTTGTTCCCTGGTTCTGGACACTGACTTCCACCAAGGGCCAGCCTCACCATCTAATTTGAAGGCTGCCCACCGAACCATCTCATCTTCGGTGCACTGTAGCACATTGAAGATCTTTTCCATTTCTTCTAGCCAACTTCTGGCTTCACAGATCCGCTCGACCCAAAAAGTTAGGAGGTCACATCCTCTGAAACTCTACAAACTCGGAGGGTTGATTCCTGGCCGCAATCAACTCGGCTTGCTGAGCTATAGCAGCAGTCTGTTGAGCCATAAAAGTTGTTTGTTGACCCATGTTGTTGGCCAAAGCCTCCAACACTTGGTCAACATTTTCCTAATTGCTTCTTCTTACAGGAATGACATTAGGACTAGTAGTGATCCCAACACCCCTAGATTTATCGACACCCTTGGGAACATCCAGCGATGGAGCCGTCCTTGGTCTATCTCTACCTCTGCCTTTGCCTCTAAACCTTGGGCCCATACTGGTTTGTCATTGTGAAACAATAACATAGATCAGTGTACAGATTGTAAAAACAATCAAACCCATAGCCCTCGTGGTTCCGGACCTAAAGCCATAGCTTTGATACCAACTGTGACAACCCAGATTTTTGCACTCGGAAACCCATGCCATCAAGATCATCATCATTGACGATCCCCAGAACAAACACACATATACGCTTGCAGTGGCGGAAATCAAAGCAGACACCAACAAAAGAGGCAGATAGAGTCATTATATAAAGTGCAACATAAAACGAATAATTATATAAACGATGAAACTAAGCATACATTCTCAAAAAGGAACTAGGAAGAACCACTGATGATAGCCATACATCACCGAAAATAATGGTTTCCAATAATGGTTCCTACAAAATGTATACAACAAAAATAAAAGTAGCTACAGAAAATATAATACAGAACAAAGTGAGCCACCAGGCCCAATAATCCAAATGATTCATACAAAACTCCAAAAATAACAGGTCTAAATACCCAGTCCATGGGTGGAACTCGTCAGCAGGAATATCAGGCTCGTCCTCAGAAATGAAGTCAAGGTCCTCTAGCTCAGGATCCTCAAAAACACTAACTCAGTACCTGTGACGTATAGTCGGAGTGAGCTAACAGCTAAGCTCAGTAGAAAAAACAAAACTCAATTGCATCATATCTTAACAAACATGGTTTCAAAACATTATCGGAATAGACGATTTTCAAAGCAGATGTTCAACACAGAAAACATAACGAAATTTCAAATACAGTGATCAGATGTAGTTTTTCTATGCAAAGTTTCTAGCAGATTCTTAAATTAGGTACAAACAGATCAGGCTTTCAGATTAATTCAGATTCTCATTCAGTCTTAACTTATGCATGCAAATTTATCTTATTAAATGACTTAAAGCTCTAACTTAAATAACTCTCGTGTATATAACACGTGGTAGCCAGATGTTTTAGATGGGTAACCTCAACTATCGCGTGCTCAATGAATAATTCACAGGAATTGCAAAAAGCCTCTGCGTTATGAGAGTAACTTGTGCCAGATAGATCACAGAACAGATACACATATTCTGCTGTGCCGGTCACAGATATCCCGCCGTGTCAGTAGGATTTGTCACATGAACCTTCAATCAGATGCAGATTCTAATACATATTTCATATGCAGATTTCTAATACATATTTCAGAAGCAGATTTCAGAGTTTAAGTTTCATATTCAAGACAAATTCATTGTTCAGAATTTCTTAATTCAGATTCAGAGCTTATTTCAGATGCAAGTTTCAAATTTCATATGCAAGGTTTCAAGATCATGTTCAAAAGCAAAACTCAGATTTTCAGATCATTGTAAAATAGTCATGCGAATTAAAATAGAATGTAATTGATGATGAGATTCTCCTACCTCAAAACTCGGAGCCGTTCGAAGCAATCCAACGGTCCAAATCCACGGCTCCCCGTTCCCAATCTACATCACACATACGATGATGTATTATGGACTTAATTCTAATTACTAATAATTTTGATGTATTTAAGTGTTCTCTCAAAACCAAGGCAGAAATGATCAAATTCGTGCTGACTTGAAACTTGACCCAACTTCCCACTTAATTTTGACCCTTAACATTTGATTCATGAGTTGGCTAATTCATAAAAGTTGTAGATCTCGTTGTTCTCTTTCTAACGCCGCAAGAATCGCGTCAATCGGAGTTTGGAGTAAAAAGTTATGACCAAAATACCGAAGCTTTTTCTAAGACATTCGGTCAATTTGAACGATCGAATTCCCAATTTGATCGATCCAATTTCATCGGGCCTCAACATCCAAAAACATACCTTCTGTTTTATAGGTGTATTATATAATTCGATCGATCATTTCTTAAATTCGATCGATCGAATATATGATATGAGAAGGAATCTTGTATCGGTAAATGATATGTGTACGTATGAAATTCGCAACTGTGTTGGCTTTAACCTCTCTGAGTGCTATTGCTTCTGCCCATTTAGAAAAATAATCGGTTGCAGCTAGTATGAACTTATG
Organism: Chloranthus sessilifolius; assembly: GCA_021018995.1. Taxonomy (NCBI): domain Eukaryota; kingdom Viridiplantae; phylum Streptophyta; class Magnoliopsida; order Chloranthales; family Chloranthaceae; genus Chloranthus; species Chloranthus sessilifolius. Next base: position 18,571 of record JAJIZI010000025.1, read on the forward strand.
TCCAGTAGATGATGGGGGGGTGTATTGGACCTATGATGTCCATACCCCATTCCTCAAAAGCCCAGGACGTGACTGTAGGGTGTAAGGGCGGACGATGAATGAAATCAGTGTGGATCTGGCAAACCCGACATCTTTTAGCGAAATCTATACAATCATTCACCATGGTCGGCCAATAATAGCCAAAGTGTTTCAATCGGGTATATAGTTTAGGGCCTGATTGATGTGCCCCACAAATGCTGGCATGTACTTCTTGCATGGCTTATTGAGCTTCTTCAGTCGAAAGACATCTTAATAGAATATTATCGAACGATCTAATATAAAGTATCGTTGAAGTATACAACTCGACTCGCCCTTCGACGAACTTCAGCCTTGTGGCATGCTTCGTAAGGCAGTCTTCCATGTTGAAGGTATTCTATAAGTTCTTGCCTCCAATCTAATTTCTCAACTTCAAACGCGGATATAATATTGACCGAGTTTGCCTGCTCGATTTGACATCTCATGATGGAAGGTAAGACCCTTTTCTCTGTGACTCTTATTTCGACAACTTCATCATTTTACAAGCCAAAGATGCTGCAAGTTTTGCGAGAGCGTCGGCTTGATTATTTTGACTTCGCGGGACATGCATAATCCGTATATTCTCAAACTGTGGAAGGAGTTCCTGAATCTTTTGATGATATGGTATTAACTATGTTTTTGTAACTGCATAGGATCCTTCTAACTGTCTTATCACGAGCTGAGAATCCACATATACATCAAGGGTGTAAATGCCCATGTCTAAGGCTAATTCTAAGCCAATGATTAACGCCTCATATTCGGCAGTGTTATTAGACTGAGATTCTGTTAATGTGAAAGAATACGGGAGTAACCCATTACTTGATGTAACAAACACGATTCCAGCGCCTGCTCTTGCCGCTTGTGAAGCCCCATCGAAATATAATTTCCGTCTTTGTGCTATTTCAGCATAATACATCCCTTCATCTGGTAGGTCTTCGGATAGCGGTGAATTCCCCGGGATCGGATGAGCGGCTAGAAAATCCGCTAAGGTTTGCCCTTTTATGGCTTTCTGGTGTACAAAAGGTATGTCAAACTATGACAAGAGTAAAGACCATTTAGCAAGTCTTCCTGACAAAACTGGTTTTGTCATGAGAAATTTTAATGGATCCGCTTTACTTATCAAGCGGATTGGATGGTCCAGCCACTGTTGTCATAAGCGATCGCTTATGCCATCTTAAGCCATAAAATCGCATAAGCCATGATGACTCATGCGATTTTGACATTATGCCATGGCATATAAAGTATGCGATAGCATAAGCCATGTTTTATGGCTTATGCGATCGCATACTCAGTATGCGATGGCATAATGTTCAAACATAATTTTTATTTTTTTTTTGCTTTTTAAGGTTCCATTGCCTCTATAAAGGGTGGGTTGGGTTCTCTACTCCTCACACAACTATTTTGGCTTCAACTTCCTCTCTAATCTCCATTTTTTACTCCCAATCTCCTCCCATCTATCCTGTCTAGTTTTTATTTTATTTTATGCTTTGTAATCCTTTTTTTTAGTGAATTAAATTGTTGTAAACTTAGTAATATTAATGTTAGTGTGTTATAAAGCCTCAAAGGGTTATAAATGAATGTGTAATGTGTAACGACGACAATGCTAGTGATGATGATGGAGGAGATGTACCACAATGGGTTCGAAATGAATGTGCAGAGTACATTGCTGGTACTCAGTATCAAAGTCTAATGTCCTCCTGACACTTAATGTTAGTGTCTATTTTTTCCTTCTAAAGACTTGAAAACTTATTGTTTTTTTTTTTTTTTTTTTTGGAAAAAAAAGAAGTATGCCATGGCTTAAGCGATTAAGCATTCGCTTAAGTGAAATTGACCCAAATCGCTTAGCATCGCTTAAGCCATTTGACAACATTGGGTCCAGCAAATAATGTCGTAGCTTTTGTGCGGCAAAGACAGGAGCTAAACAATTCTTTTCAATAAGTGAGTAATTTCCTTCAGCTCCTATGAGTGTTCGACTGAGGTAATATAGGGTGTTTTCCTTACCGTCCTCGTTCTCCTGAGCTAAGAAAGCCCCAAGCGAGTTGTCCATGATTGCTATATATAGGATTAAATGTTTCCCTTTAATTGGAGCAGTTAGGATTGGCGAATGCAACAAATATTCTTTCAAACTATCAAAAGCCTTTTGACAGTCTTTATTCCATTCGAATGGGACTCCTTTCTTCATTAGATGAGAGAATGGTTGACATCGTCCTGACAGATTTGATATGAAGCGTCAGATATATGCAAGTCTTCCCTGTAGTCCTTTTAATTCACGAATGTTCTTTTGAGGTGGCATCTCTATGATGACATTGGTTTTCGCTGGATAAACTTGTATGCCTCTATGTCGAACAACGAATCCGAGGAACTTCCCTGAAGTGACTCCGAAAGCGCATTTTAGTGGATTCATTTTTAAATTGTACTTTCGGAGTTCACAAAATACTTGATATAGGTGGGCCAAATGATCACCTCTATTCTTTGATTTTACTACGAGATCATCACGTAGCATTCGACTGTTTCGTGTAACAATTCTTTGAATATCTTCATCATTGCACATTGATAAGTAGCTCCAACATTCTTTAGTCTGAATGACATGACTATATAGCAAAAGATTCCCCTTGGAGTTCGAAAAGTTGTTAGTTCCTCATCTCCAGGTGCCATTCGTATTTGGTTGTATCCGGATTATCCATCCATGAAGGACATGGCTTCACAACCGACAATAGAATCAATCAAGAGTTCTGAAATAGGCAAGGGGAATTCATCCTTGGGACATACTGCATTGAGATCTCTGAAATCAACACATACCCTAATCTGACCATTCTTCTTCTTGGCCGGGACTACGTTAGCAACCCATGTCGGGTATTTGACTTCACGGATTAAGCTGACATTCACTAACTTGTTGATTTCTGCTTCTACCTTTACGGCTATATTTGGATGAAGCCGTCTTTGAGCTTGTTTAGTGGATTTGATGTCAGGATTGACGGCTAGTTTGTGAGTGGCAATTTTGACATCTAATCCTGGCATATTATGATATGCCCATGCGAACACATCTTGATTCTTCTTTAGAAAATCGGTTGTCAGTTCCTCTCCTGAGAGTGCGACACTTACATAAGTAATCTGAGGATCTTCAAGAGTTCCCAAGTTGACTTCTTCTAGGTCGTCAATTGTGGTTTGTATTCCTTCTTCAAACTGATGAGGAGCTGGAGTAGGCTCTTCCGAGACTGGGATAAGTTCTTCCATGATAGAGATCACATAGGATCCGAGATATTTTGTGGGAATCACTATAGGCCTGTGCCCGAGATCACCTTTCAATGGATATAAATATCCATCATTATAGGCTGCCCGTTTCTGTGTACGAGATGGTATCACATCAAAAGGTGCAACCATTCCTACTCCCTCTTTTAGACCTCCTTTCGAGAGATCATATCCCATCTTTTTCATCATATTGCTGCCTTTTTGCTGTATCACGTAAATTGAAGTTCTTTTGAATCCCTATAATCTGGCTGGATGGGTAGCGAATCAACTTGGGTGAGTGGCTTGGTGAAAGAGGTCAGTAAAGGGGAACTAGGTTTTAGGTTTTGGGATAAGTTTCTAACAATTTTGATACGAGAGTTGGCTTTTGAAGGGATTGTTGTCTTGTTGAGAATGATTCTTCTCCAAGGTTGGGAATAAGGAGCTGAAATGAAGGATATGTTGACTTCTTTTGGGGTTCTAAAGGAAACTGATTTCCTTTTAGATCGATTTATGTTAAAAGGAATAGTTTCCTTAACAAGAACTTGCCTCCTGTGAATTTTGTCTAGGTGGCGAGGACTTGGATAATGGTGAGTATTCATCTAATAACTCAAAGTCATTAGTGCGTGTAGATGAAGTAGATATTTCATATAATTTTGCATCAGCAAAATGAGCTTCATCTGGGTGGAAGGGTTGTGGATCAGCTGCTACCCATTTTTGCTCGTCATTATGAAAATATTTAAAACATTGATGGAGTGTGGACAAAACAACCCCACATTGATGTAACTAAGGTCTTCTCAACAACGCGTTATATGATGTATTAGCATCGATCACATGGAACTGGGTATTAGAGGAAAGTTCGTCGATATCTAATTGTAAGTGAATAGATCCTAGGTTTCCTTGTTTATTTTGATTGAAACATTGAAACATGAGGCTACTGGGTGAGAGGTCTTTAACAGTTCATCCCACTTTATGTAACACATGTAGCAGTAACAAATTTATAATAGTCCCCCATCAATCACGAGTCTCGCAAGCCGAATGTCTTCAAGTAGACTCGATATAAAGAGGGGTCTATTGTGCGACTTAAGTTTGGTTTCGAGATTATCATAAGAAAATGTGATCCTACAAACTAAGTCTTCGAAGCCAGTCTCTACCTGGCAAACTTCCTCAATGGACCTCTCTAGGTTAGAGAGTTTTTATTAGCGCTTTCCTTAAGCTACTAGACAAACAAAGCGCATCATACACCGAAAGCAAAGCAGGTACTTTCTTTAAATGAGAGAGTATATCGTAATTTACATCAGAATTTTCTTTTTCTTTGCCCTTATCGGTATTCTTGGAGCTGTTGTCGAATAACGACGTTTCCCCTTGCTTGGTTATCTTGTCGGCACCTTTTGCACCCTTTGGTGGAGATTCAATTTTTGTAGACGAAACATTATGATTCTTTGGCTTACGTCGATAAGGTATAACTAGGCGATTTATACGTTGATCTATAACATCTACCTCTTCAATCTGAGTCATGTTGCAAGAAGCAACATTGTTAGGTTCAACTTGCTCTTTTTTTCGTGGAATAACCACTTTATGCCAACCTTCATTATCAGATGAGTTGTCTTCAATAGCATCCGGTGAAGACAAGCAGTTACTGACATCCTTCATGCAAATATCTTTAATATATCAATATGAAATTTTGATTCCTTCTGTTGGGCTTTGTCATTGCTATCACCAACGTCTGGTTCTTATTGGTCCCCGATGGTTTTAGGACATTTGACAGGTATGTAGTCTCCCAACGTGAGCGGCTGTAATTCCTCCATTTCCACTTCAGATGATGACGATGAAAAAGAAATTATCATCAGTTCATGTTTCATCTTCTGTACTTTCTTCGGCAGTTTCATAGGTTCCGGTTAAACCTTCTTTCCTTTCTCCCGTTCTCTACGATCCTTCAGTATTTGGAGTGTTGTATAATTCGAAGGGATCTTTTTTACTTCTCCACAGATTTCTTTAAATCTGCAAATGTTTCTAACGTAATTTAGATTTTGGGCATTCTCTTCTTCTTGGGTATTACATGCCAACTCCCGCCATCGGAATCAGGAGATTCTGCCATATATGAATCTTGCCGATTGAAATCACATCGCTTACCTTGAGCTTCTTCTATAAAGGACTTGGTATCACAGCCCTAGTCTCATTCCGGGAGAGGTTTTCTTTTTCCTTAAGTCTTTAGTTTCTGCTTGTTGTATTTGTGCTTGCCGCCTATTATAGGCTACCGCCTTTTCCCATGGACCATCTTGTAAAGGAATTGCACCCAACGGACGAGGCGTCGGTGCATCTTGTAAAGGTACTGAACCTAATGAACAAGGTGGCGGTGGTGTTTTCCTCCATTCCCGAGTATCATCGTCAATCCATCCTGATGTGCCTCCAATAACAAGATGTTGATAATCGGGTAAGCCATTTTTTTGCATCAGTTTTTTCAAGAAACAAGTTGTTTCACTTTCTATCAACAATTTCTTATTCCGAGCAGCATCCCTCTGTTTCCATTCTCTCTTCCTGCGCCGGCTAACATAGTGGGCAGGGCCTACTTCATCCTCGGGTAACAACGAATCAGAGTCCTTGCAGGATGGAATGAACTTATGAAGTTCCGGAAGTGCAGAGTTCAGATTTTTTTCAAGGATGGGAACGGGTGGAAGACCCCCGAAGGTAATCATATTTGTCGTGGCAATGCTATCATTGCCTTGTTTAGGAGATTCTAGAGTAAAAGTAATATTTCCAGAATCAAGAAGACTATGGACCTTGTCTTTAAATATGAAACAATCTTTCAACGTGTGCCCTAGCACACGATGATATTTACAGTAAAGTGGATCGTTTATCTTATTTTGCTCTTAAGGTCTGCGGGATTCTGGCAGCTGTATAATCCCACCGTCAATAACATCATCTTAATGAATACTTTTTTATCTTTCTTTTCTTTCAAAGATTGGCCCTTAGACCAATTTGATCTCTGAGGGGGTGCAAAACTACTACTGACTCCACCTGCTTTGTTGGATCTATTGTTTCCAGATCCTTCTATCCACTTGGTTACAACCAATTGATTGCGATCTCTGGTGCCGTTTGCTATCGTCACTGGATAAGATGTAGATGTTTGTCCTTCGTTCTGTTCCTCTAGGACGATCCTTTTGGTTTCCCCTTGAGTTTAAGCCAATGAAACTTTCGAGTTCTCAAGTCCGTGTAGCGAGATCTTCGAAATTCATGGAATGTCCATAGTAAGGAACTGCTAATTCTTGCCTCATGCCAGCCAGGCAAGTTTGTACTGCTTCTTCGAACTTATGTTTGCAATGGATGCTGAGGTTTCTCTACCGTGTAATGTAATCGACGACCTTTTCATTTGGTCATTGCTTCAATTGTGACAACCAAGGATCAAAATTTCGGCCGAAATGATCAAAATTTTGGGTCAAATTATCGGTTTCGGTCCTCACCAAAATGATAATTTGGACCGAAATTTCAGTCAGATTTTTATATGGGACTGATATTATCGGCCGAAATTTCGGTTCAAATTTTCGATTTCGGTCCCCTTCGAAATCGAAACGAAACCTGAAATTTTGATCCTTGGTGACAACTCAGCGACCCCTACGGATCTCTGAGTACTAAAGAATCTCTTGAAGAATGCCTCTTCCATCTCTTTCCAGGTTGATATCGACTCGGGTGGGAGCTTTGTGTATCATGTAAATGCAGCTCCCTAAGAGTCTGCACAAATTGTCGTAAAACAAAGCGTCATTTTTTGAGGTGTCACCACAGGCTGAGAGGAAGTGGGCCAAGTGCTCAAGTGGAGCACCACTGCTGCTGTACTATAGAACTTTGGTTGTCTATACTCGGGTGAAAACGGGGCTTCGCCAATTTGATACCCTTTAAGATTCTAGGAAATTAGACTCTGGACCTTGTTGAGGGATATATTTTCTTTGGTCTCTCTTCGATTCTTCTTTCTCGATCAATGTAGCTATCTGTGCATCGTGAGCTGCGATTGTCTAACGCATCTGTTCTAGCTGTTCAAGGATGTTGGCACTTTCTTCTGTTGTCAGCACCATTACTGGAAGTACAGTAGGGATGTCTGGAGTCACTAATCTGGCGGATGATTCGTCGGGATTGGATTGAAGGGAGCTCGAGGAATGAGGGGTGATGGGTGATGGGGTAATAATCCGGGCATGTGATGCAGTCAAGTTAGCCATATCAGGTGAATGCGGGGGATTCATCGGATAGGACTGATTAGACCTCGGAGTTCCTGGTGGGCTCATGGAGGCTAATTGCGATCGGACCTCAGGGAACTCGTCTTCGAAAAATATAGAATTTGAGTCCCCGTAAAGTGGGTTATCAGTACTGGTGAAGGACTTGGGAGAATCTAATTCTTCTTGTTGAGCGTATTTCTCTTCCAGATTGGCTTGTGCCATAAGACGAGTTGATCGGCGGAGTATGGCTTCTTCAGTATGAGGTCGAGCTCGTATCACACAACGAACTCCTGATGAAGAAGAGGGAGCAACATTCTTTCCAAACGCCATTGAATTGTTTGATGGAGTAAATTCGGTGAATATCTGCATGGAATAACCAACCATCAAAATGAAAAATCATAGAATAACCAAAGCTATATAGTTTATTATACCCATATTTTATTTCAAAGAATTTTGTTTCATTAAAGAGCTTAAATATGAGAGAAGTGAGTCCCACCGGGTGTGCCAGAAATTTATAAACAACAAATTTGCGTAGAATATAAATCTAACACAAATCAATCATAACAAATTTTCCCTCGCTAGGAGAGGGTTTTATTGAAAATGACGGACTTTACACTTCTGGTTATCGCAATTGATTCCCTGTTAATTACATCAAAATTGAATATCTCTGATTAAAAACTACTAAAGAAAAGTAAAGTAATTATATTTCTGAAATAAACAAATTAAAATTCTAAGTCTAGGTCTTCATCGACATCTTCAATCTGTCACGAGATAGATGCATAGTATACTGTCTTCATTAATGATTTGAGAAATATGAAATAGGGGACGACGGATGGGAGAACCCCTCCTTCAAAAGCCGGTTCCATCTGATCGACAAGCACGAGTCATTACTGGATCAAGAATCTCGTGAGCGAATCTTAAAATGAATTCTTGTTCTCTGGTCTCAAAGATGAATTCGAATACCAAATCCATTCTTTTGGTAACTGGTTATCAGAGGAGTTATCACTTCCAGTGATAGTGTCTAATCATGAGTTAGATATTGTCAAATTCTTTAGAATTAAGCGATCATAGATTATTTTATAATAATTTTATCATTGAATTTGACCAATATCCTAAGATTTGATCAATGTATGGTAAATTCACCGTTGGATTTCGTTATGACCTTGTATTATGATCATTTGACCAAAAGTCAACGAGTCTACCATTAGATTATACCAAAATCACAAGATTTAAACAATATGTAATAACTCTACACTGGATCTCGTTCGATCTAGTATTATTATCGTTTGATTAAAAGTCAACGAGCCCACCATTGGATTTGATCAAAATCACAAGATCTTGTCAAGATGTAATAAATCCAATTGGATCTCGTTACGATCTCACATTATGATCGTTTGACCAATAGTCAACTAGTCTATCGTTGGATTTGACCAAAATCACAAGAGTGGTCAATATATAATAAATTCACCATTGGATCTCGATTCAAGATCTCGCATTATGATCATTTGACTAAAGTCAACAAGTTCTAATTAGATTTGACCAAATCCCAAGATCTAGCCGATATGTAATAAATCTATCTTTGGATCTCGACGATCTCATATTATAATCGTTTGACCAAAAGTCAACGAGTCCTTTATTAGATTTGACTAGAATCAAGATCGATCAATATGCAATAAATTCACCATTGGATCTCGTTATGATATCAGATATGATCGTTTGACCAAAAGCCAAACCATCCACCGTAAAAGAATTTCTGATCTTGAGGTTGAGGTCCAAACCCTACATTTGAGGGAGTGATGATCCGAATCGCAAATGAAACTTTGATTTCGGGACACGATCTAGATCCGGTAAATCTCATGGTTATGAGTCATCGTAGATGAATATTTTGGGTGTCATAGTCCGGAATCATTCTTTGGGTTCATGATTGTAACCCGTATGAGTATCGAATTTGTAGTTGCAATCTGAGTGTACTAGGAGTTATGCCAGGAGTTGTACCCACGTGGCTTAACTATTTCTAAGTACGCGAAAAATTTGGTACGAGTCGTAACGCGTAATCCCAAATTATAACCATAAATTCTACTTAGGTAAGAGCCGTAGCCTCAGCGTATTACCTTTAGATAAGAGCCGTAGCTCTTATCCTTAGTGTCTCGATCCGGGCTTATTCTTCCCATCTATTTAAAAATAAATAAAATAAAATAAGAAAGGAACAGAAGAAATCTTGGAGATACCCTAAAGTCTCTTACATGAAAAGTTGGAGATATTTTCGGCAGAGGTCTCATGTAAGAATTTTCGAATCCCGATAATAAAAACGAATCTGCTATAAATAGATTTATTGTAGCAATTTATAAGAAGTTATAATCCTATGGTTTCCACAGGAGTTTCACAAAATCAAGGGTTGTTAGAGCTGCGTGAGTCTTAGTTTTTCACGCGGATTGAGAAACGATCATTCTCGCATACGCAAGTCTTCTATTCATAATCACCTAGGCACGTATGTGCCTAAGTATATTATCTAGGCACCTAGGTGCCTAAGTATGTTAACTAGGCACATAGGTGCCTAAGTATGATATCTAGGCACATAGGTGCCTAAGTATGATACCTAGGCACATGCCTAAGTATGTTACCTAGGCACATACGTGTCTAAGTACGATATCTAGGCACTTTGGTGCCTAAGTACGATATCTAGGCACATATGTGCCTAAGTATGATATCTAGGCACTTAGGTGCCTACAAGGTAGTTAAGGCGCTGTGGCGAGATCATGGCTAAGAGGCTCGCCATGCCATAGCGAGGCCATGGTAAGGCCATTTATAACTTTTTTTTTATAAATATTAATAATTTTATTTTTATTTATTAATCATTAATATTATTTGTTTTTAGTTTTTTACTATTTTTTAATACATATATTTTTTCTAGAGGAAGAAAAAAAATCAACTAATTAATCAGGCATAGAGAAATATCAATAAATAAAGAGCAAATATATATATTATAAGGCAGTTGTGGCAAAAAAAAAAATCAGATATATATATATATATATATATATATATATATATATATTTATACACACACACACGACACCTGTGGCTAATATAAAGTGGAAAAAAATAAAATAAATCAGATTTTAAGGCACCTATGGCTTAAAATCTGATTTTTTCCCACTTTATATATATATATATATATATTATAAGGCAGTTGTGGCAAAAAAAAAAAAAGATTTCAGGTCTAATTTTAGGACATCTGTGGGTAATAAAGTAGGAAAAAAAAACACAAATTTCAGGGCCAAAAAAAAAAAGAAAACAGATTTTAGGGCTTTAAGGCTTACCGGTCGTCTTTCTTCTTCTTCTTCTTCTTCTTCTTTCTTCCTTCAACTATCTCGTCCTCCATAAATAAAATGTCGAGGATTGTAGTATATAAAGGGGTAAAATGGACCATTTTACAAATATGCCTCTCAAGTATTATAATATAATAACTTATAAAGTTATTATAAAGTTATAATTAAAAGTATTATAACTTATAAAGTTATCTCTATAAAAAAATAAATTATAATTATATATTTTTAATATGACGAATATGGCGGCGCCATACCGTCATGGCGTTATCATTTTCTAACCTCTTGCCGTTAGGGCATAGCGTTATCATTTCTAACCTCTTGCAGATTAGGGCATATATGGCGAGCCACTTTGGGTCCCTAGGCATGATTATGATATCTAGGTACATAAGTGCTTAGTATGTTATCTAGGCACCTAAGTGCCTAAGATGTTATATAGGCACTCGCTGTTTGTAATTAGGCCCCTAGGTTCCTAAGTTTTATAGCTAGGCACCTACGTGCCTAAGTTTGTTACTTAGGCTCCTAGGTGCCTAAGTATGATATCCAGGCACCTAAGTGCCTAATTATGTTATGTATGTACCTAAATATATTATCTAGGCATCTAGGTGCCTAATTATGATATCTAGGCACCTAGGTAGCTAAGTATGTGATGCGGGACGCCAAGGTTAGGAGCCGTAGTTTCGAGCCGCAACAAAATTTTCAGCCAAGAAGAAGCGGAGTGAAAACTAGAACTACGCGTGAAGATGAAAAATCTGAAGAATGGATCGAACATATGGTAAATTCGATCGATCGAATTTAAATTTTGATCGATCAAAAATTTCGACCGATCGAAGCCCTATTTTGATCGATCGAATGTCGATGGCGATATTTTATATATGTGAATTTCGATCGATCGAATTTCAATTTCGATCGATCGAAATCGCGCCGAGTTGTTTAGTCGTTTTAGGAGTCTAAATTCGAACTTTTGTCTTAGGGGTTTATTTGTCTTTATTTAATATTCGTTTCAGGGTTTTCTTTTATTGTAAGACGCCTATATAAGGTCTTTAAAACAATGTAATTAGGAGTTTTTTGATAATTGAATGAAAGAAAGTTGCTTTTGTGCAAACCCTAGAGAGCTTGTGAAAAGCTTTCAACCGAGGGAGTGAATCCTTCAAACCTTGAGGAGTGAGCAATCGTTTCTCGTGCGACTTGGTGCGAAGCCGACGTACAGCCGGGGTGTGAAGCTTTAAAAAATCCTTGGTGTGAAGCCTTGGAATCTATCCTTTTAGTTTGTCTTTTCTCTGGTTATCAGGTATTATTTTTCATTCTTTCCATTGAAAAAAGAACAAAAATCCCAAAAGAATCGTATTCCATGATGTCATTAATCTTCCCTTTTTGAACTATTTATTTAAATTTAATCTCTTTCAAAATCCCCGAGGAATCAAATCCGATATTGCATTTATCGTTTGATGCCCTAAACTAGAACGAATTTCGAGTTCTTTCATCGGAGCCGTTTTTCTAGATCGGGAAAATTTTCACGCATGCAGACGCTAAAATGAATTAATCTAATTGTTTTATTAATTTCATTGAATTGATTTTGTGTTGCTTGATTTTGAATATTTCCGTTATTCAATTCATTCTAAAAGTTAATCATAAATTCGCATAATAGGATTTTAGCGTTTGTCTTGCGTCAGTTTTGGTATCAAAGCACAACTTTAGTTTAGGGTTGTCCGTGTCATATAGATTTTAGGGTTCACTTGATTTTAGGGTTGCTTGAATTTAGTATATTTTGTCTTGCTTAATTCTGTCATGGATACCAGTACCTTAGAGGCTCTGATTAGAAATCTTGCATCTAAGGTGACCGCTAGTCAAATAGGGATGGATGAGCACATCGCTGATCAACAAGCTCGATATGAGGCTTTAGAGACTCGTTTCGAAGATGTCAATGAGCTCATCACTGAGAATCACAATAGGGTCAACAACCGTTACCGTAGGAGAGATGTTCCTCCCCGACGTGAGGTCCAAACCAATTTGGACGATAAGGTCATGAAATCTGTGAAAATGAATGCCCCTACTTTTCACGGGAAAAGACAACCTAAGGTCTTGTTGACGCTTGCAGCGATACCTAAACTACGTGAATGCGATGATTGATTTTGCCGAAATTAAATTGAATTAAATTAAACAATAAAACTTGCAAAATATAACGAATACCTCAGGCTTCCGCAGTATTCCATGGGAGAATCACGCATAATTCAGGCAGGGTTCAGTTCGGGCGTTAGATCCATTAGGTTGTAGCATGAATCGTTCCTAGAGATAGGACTCTAGAATTCCAGATTAAGGCGCTCACAATGCAATGATGGAATCTCTGGTTTTGGGTTATTTTGATATGGCTGAAGCTTAATGATCGATGGTTGTTGAATCAAGTCGATTCAATGGTTTAGGAAAACTAGGGTTTAGGATCTCAAAAGATGATGGTCGATTTAGGGTTGTAGAATCACGCAAGCAAAGATAATAAGATAGATAGGTAGATAGATAGATTTGCAAGTTTCACACCCTTGGCTTCACACCAAACCGTTATCGGGAAGAAGAATCACTTTCTGTATAGGCTCATCTCAAGCACACAAGCAAAAGCTCTTTTCATTAATCATCAACTCATTACATTGTTCACTTAAGGACCTTATATAGGAGTCCATTCAATAAAAGAAAACCCTAAAACAAATAATAAATAAAAGACAAATAAACTCCTAAAACAAAAATCGAAACTAAACTTCTAAAACAACTAAAACAACCTGACACGATTTCGATCGATCGAAATTGAAAATCGTTCGATCGAAATTGAATTTCGTTCAATCGAAATTGATTTCGATTGATCGAGACTGAAAATCGTTCAATCATCAATCAAAATTGAAAATCGTTCGATCGAAATTCTCATATACATAAAATATTGCCATTGACATTTCGATTGATCGAATTTTAATTTCGATCAATCGATTTTTCTGTGCTCCTTCAATTTCCAGAATTTCATCTTTCGCCTAGTTTTGATTTCCATTCCGCTTCTTCCGACGTCGGTATACACGAAACGGTCCATATCCAATATCTACGATGTTGACGTCCCGATCAATTCTCCCCGACTCAAAATGTTTCATCATCGATGAAACACGCATGAAATGAATCCTGGCACTCGGTGACGTATGACCCTCTACTATGACGGATCATTGGGCTCGTCAAGGAGAGGTTTACTGGGTACGTCCCTCTACTATGACGGTTCTAGGGTCATACACTTCCTCTTCTACTTTCATATTTTCCAGCTCCTTAAAACTCTCCCGTTTAATCAATAAATTCGGAGTGGAAAATTGTGTGGAGCATTGGTAAGCAAAGTGTCTGAACCCTTGACACTTAAGATAATCAGGACACTTGTCTGTCTTGGGTTTTAAAATTCGTAAAAGATAACGGTGTGTGAGAGGAACATAATTCTCGATAAGTTGCTCCCTTATGTCTTCCCATTGTGTGATGGGCTTACGATGAGCTAAGTCGCATAGAAGCTCAACATTAGTCCAATAGGTTTTGACACTACCCTCCAACTTTGTTTTCACTAACCTAACTTTGTACTCATTCAGTACGCCATACCAATCAAAATACTCTTCCACACTAGATAACCATTCCACGAAGGTTTTAGGGTTTAGCCATCCCTCAAAACATGGAACTTCATCCAGAATAGATTTTAGAAACTTTTCGGCGGGATTGTACTCGGATTCACGCTGATGAGGGTATCCCCTAACTCTAGTCTCATCATGACTTTTGGGACTTTGCCAAGATTTTGGTGTGTAGTGATTTCCTCGTTCGGCTAGCATCCTTTCATGACGGGTAATGAATTTATGGCGACATGCAAGTGACTCATTCATGATGCTTGTCACAAACACAATTCTATGGGCCACACAACAGTTGAGGAATTTTAACAAATAAATGACATGTACACAAATGAAGACACACAAATGACAGGATATCAAAGACATCGAAATGACATGCACATGTGACTCAAAATGAATAAGGACTTTTGTCGAACCCAAGACGCGCGCAATGATGAATACAAATGACATAAGATTCCATTAAATTAAAATGACATGCACATATGAACCAATAATGAATGGGGACTTTTATCAAACACTAGATGTGCAGAAAAAAAAACTGAAATAAGATGCAATGAAAATTAAAATGCTATGGAATTAAATGTCACACTAATATGCCCTAACCTAGAACCTAGGGCTCCGATACCAAAACTGATGCAGGATGGTACCCTAAACTACATGAATGTGATGATTGATTTTGCCGAAATTAAATTGAATTAAGTTAAACAATAAAACTTGCAAAATATAATGAATACCTCAGGCTTTCGCAGTATTCCATGGGAGAATCACACATAATTCAGGTGGTTCATTCAAGCGTTAGATCCGTTAGGTTTGCAGGATCGTTCCTAGAGATAGGACTCTAGAATTTCAGATTAAGGCGCTCACAATGCAATGATGGAATCTCTGGTTTTGGGTTATTTTGATACTTTTGGAAGGCTTGAATCAAGTCGATTCAATGGTTTAGGGAAAACTAGGGTTTAGGATCTCAAAAGATGATGGTCGATTTAGGATTGTAGAAGCACGCAAGCAAAGATAATAAGATAGATAGGTAGATAGATAGATTTGCAGGCTTCACACCAAACCCTTCTCGAGAAGAAGAATCACTCTCCGTATAGGCTCATCTCAAGCACACAAACAAAAGCTCTTTTCATTAATTATCAACTCATTACATTGTTCAGTTAAGGACCATATATAGGAGTCCTTTCAATAAAAGAAAACCTTACATAAATAAAAGACAAATAAACCCCTAAAACAAAATTCGAAACTAAACTTCTAAAACAACTAAAACAACCCGACATGATTTCGATCGATCGAAATTGAATTTCGTTCGATCGTAATTGAAAATCGTTCGATCAAAATTCTCATATACATAAAATATTGCCGTTGATATTTTGATTGATCGAATTTTAATTTCGATCAATCGATTTTTCTATGTTCCTTCAATTTCCAGAATTTCATCTTTCGCCTAGTTTTGATTTCCATTCCGCTTCTTCCAACGTCGGTATACACGAAACGGTCCATATCCAATGTCTACGATGTCGGTGTCCCCGTCACTTTCTCGAATGGGTCGCCAACATGGAAAACTATTTTGAGTGGAATGCAATGTCCGAAGACCGCAAGGTCAGATTTGTCAAAGTCAAGCTTATGGGTCAAGTCAGACTTTATTGGTTGGGAGTGGAGCGTCGTAGGTAAATCCAGGGTCTTCGTACCATTTCCACGTGGGCTGAGATGAAAGTCCAACTGCACGAAAACTACGTTCTCATATCATATGATGAACGTATTCTTGATCAGTGGCAGTTATTGCATCAAGGAGACTCCCCAGTCACAGAGTACATCGATCAGTTTGAAGACCTGATGACCCAGGCCGATGTCGATGAACCAGCAAAAGTTACCCTCTCCCGATTCCGAATGGGTCTTCGCCTAGAGTTACAGAGGGAACTCATTCCTTATCCCGTTGTGGATCTCGAAGAATGTTTTGCTAGAGTCGAGAATTAGAACGGTATCTCAATACCCCCAGTCATGGCCGATCTAAGTCTTCCAAATTTGAGCATCAATCTAACCCTATTGAAAAGGGAAATAACGCTTGTAGTCAATCTTCAAAATCCATAATTCCTCAAGTGGACAAACGAAAGGGACCAATGGTTGAGAGTTCTAAGCGTGCCCCGCCGCAACAATGTTTTAAGTGTCAAGGTTTTGGTCACTTTGCATCTCAATGTCCTAGTAAGGGTCAGACCTTGATCATTCAGGAGCATACTGAGAAAGAGAGCAACAAGATATCCAAAGAAGTATACGAACCATGTAGCACTCCAAGTGATGAGGAAGGTGAGGTTCTGGTCAGAGCCATTGATTGCATTAGGACAATTCCCATTGCCGAGGACGGTGTTGATAGTGTGTCCATCTCAAGTGAGTCATTAGAGTTGGTAGGATCACATCCTCATTCTGATTTGCATGGGATTAACAATCTGAATTTATTGAGCACTGGAAATACGCATGATCGAACTAACACATTGAATATATTTAATGAATTTGATACTAACAGTTTATGTGTTAATTCCTTATGGTCTTACACCTATTCGTGATCCCACTACCTAGCCCGTTAACCATTCCTTATGGTCTTACACCTATTCTCTGCCGAAAGAACAAAGGAATAGTTTGAGAGGATCATTCATTTCCCTCACAGGAATGGAATCTTATGCAATCGCTGCCATTTCTCCCTTGTTCTTTTTGTCTTCTGTTTGATTCATCATTGGTAGAGATGATGAAGCTCCTGAGCCCTGATCCCCCCAAGGGGCAATGGGCTTTTTTTTCTTTCTTTCGGCAGCTTACAATAATCTAACTCTGAATTGAGAAACGCTTAGATGGAAAATTGGCAATACACTCTTGTGGGGTATTTGCTGGGATTATCTAGCAAGAACCACCACTAAAAACATGTGGCGCGCATCACGTGATTTTAGAATCACTTTTTGGGATGTGTGCCATGTGAAGTAAAAAAAAAATGACCTTCACATGGTACACCGCATGATCTCAAAAATCATTGTGTGAAATATTGAGACGAAAAATAATTTCCACCATCTGATTCAAAACAGTCGATGGTTTTCAGCAGGGGTGAGATTACATTTTCTTGGAGTGCAAGTAATGGTACCCTTCACTAATAAGTATATGATACTTAATTCGGATCGGTTTCATTGCGATTTGATATTTAGCATAGAATTTCTCTATTTTTTTTTTATAGAAAAATTTCTCTATTTCTATTTGAAGGATGAGTTTAGATTTGGCATATTTCTCTTCATTAATTCCCTGCACAATATAAATTGATCCAGGACTATCCGTTGCTCACCATTGATTTAGCATCAAATTTCTCTATTTCTATTTGAAGGGAGGATGAGTTTAGATTTGTCATATTTATCTTCATTAATTCCTCGCACAACAATATAAATTGATCCAAGACCATCAGTTGATCACCATTGATTTAGCATCGGATTTCCCTATTTTTATTTGAAGGATGAGTTTAAATTTGCCATATTTCTCTTCATTAATTCACTGCACAACAACATAAATTGATCCAAGACTATCAGTCGATCACCATTTATTTCGACTGCAACTACTTATAGTGATCGTACACTGATCATATCGTTTAATGGGGACTACAAACCAAGCTCAGTGAGAATCATGTCTGAATTACTTGACAGATCAAAGATGTTTACAAAATTCATCAGAATAACAGCTAACTAAATCCTCATTTGGTAGAGATATGAGCCTCAGTCTCTAATAAAAACTCTTTTTTTTAGAAAAATGAGTACTAAAAATACTCTTGCAGATGTGTATGCACCAAAATTCAATAGCTGACAACAAATAATCGTTCAGCAACTCTCAACGAATCATCAAACCTTGCATAGCCTGTGAGCCTTCTTCAGTGGCCTTGTTAGCTTGGATGGTGCTTATGACATTTGCAACATTACCCTGAGACAGATGAGACAGCAAGAAGGAGAAAATTTTAAGGACACTATTTCCAAAGAATCTATTTACATATATATATATATATATATATATATATATATATATAGAAAAGGCGTTTGAAGTATCAAGTGAAGAAAATAATGTTTACCCTCCAAACTCCGAGCTTCGATCGAAGGGATTTCCACTTCGACAGCCCAAAGACACGCTCGGTACAACGGCTGCACATAAAGTATCATATAAAGAAATGAACAATAGGGAGGCAGAATAATGTCATCAGTTGTGCCTCAGTCTCTGTAAATTTGGTGGCATGGCGTGTTTTGGCGTCTCTTAATCTTATTACTACAAGGTGGCCAATAAAACTTTTGTGCTGGACCCCACAGTAACCCAAAATCACTTGATAGTCTTTCTAAACTCGGGTATATTACATGTGAGGATGGCCTAGTCTTCATTTCAACAGCAATCCACTAGCAATAAGCAAGTCAATGGTCCAGGATTCGAGTCTTCTTGATCCCACCATCATATGGTCCCAACTCATCAACGTAGCATTTAACAATTCAAGGAAAAAGAGAGAATAATGATAGAGCTATATAATTACCTCACAACTACGGATTGATTCATCTGGTCCATTTTACAATCAAGTAGCTTAGCTGTTATCGCCTTAACCACCCATGACTCCACCTCGTCGTCCGTGACCTGCAACAATATTTTATTATCCCACAAAGAAATGAAAGTTTAGCAAAGAAACTTAAAAAGGGAAGAAAGAGATCGAGCTTACCCGGAGGGTGTTTTTTATGACAGCATATGGGATCTCGCCAGAAACATTTGAACCAAGATCAGCCAATGACATCAATCTCATCTTTGTTATACAGTCTTCATGGACCAAACCTGAAAGTCATTATTAGAGAGAAAAAACAAGGATTAATACAAAAGAAAAAGGTTTAACAAAAGAAATAAATGTCGAAAGACTATAAAGAGGTGGGGCATATGGAAGAATCGTACCATAGCTTTTTAATAAAGTAGAATTTGCAGCATGGAAATCTAAGTAGGCATCCAGCCTGCGTGAGAAAGATTTTCAGAAGCTGATATACCAAAGCATATTTGCCATCTTTCTCTAACTGCCCTATGGCAGGCATATCTAGCAAATCACACTGCAAGAAAACAGCAAGCTGGGGATTCAAAATCTCTTCACAGTCTTGCCTAAAATATGACCTAGTCGTCTAGGATGAAAAAAGTCAGAAAAGAAACTGCACAGTGATTCGATATGACAGATCTAAAATTGAGCTAGATATAGACATACAACATCCAAATCAAAGGGTGTTTGATTTGCATCTTTTCAGGCTAAATGGTGTCACCCAATGGCACTAGGTTCAGCATGCACGTGTCGGTTCATAAGCTTGGCCTCTAACTGGGTGGTGTATCCAGATTAGTGATGCTAAAGCAAGCGTAGCTTATTAGCCATTCCAAGTCCATGCAGAAGATTCCAAAATGAGCAAACATATCATACAGAGTTTGGTGCCAAGCCAAACATCATCATAATTCCTAGAAAATCACAATTATAAGGAATATTTCAGGGTCCTTGAGAGATGATAAATGACTCCGAAGGTAAAATATCATTCAAATCAGCCAAAACAACAGTGGCTAGCCAGATACCCATCAGAGATTAAATCTCAGGGAAATCCGAACTCAAAAATGATTTTAGGAGTTTACAGAAGTTTCTGTGACTGACTAAATGTGTTGTGGAATTTGTCTGTAGCTTCTGAAGCCTGACTTCTGTAAATATTGTGTAAGTTTCATACTTTATGCAGGTGTAGAAAATGTAGAGGAGAAATTTAACACTATCAGAGCAAAAGAAAAGTGAATGGTCGCTCATTTTGTGAGTTATCTGAAATCAAATTAAGATGTAGGAGCTCTAACCAATGATGGCAAAATTGGATTGGATCGCAAAATCATATAGGTGGTAAAATCGTGAATCGTAAGATTTTTTCATTTTTTTTTAAATAACTATAAATAGAAGGCCGAGAGCTGGAAGGATGCAGCAATCAAATCCTGCACACAAACCAACTGAGCAACTCATGACACCCAAACATATAGACTACGGCACAAGGTCGATCCATTACCACCTATAGAAAAATTAAAAAACATGGACCATCATCAATCAAACAGTGGTCAATGGTTTAAAAAATCAACACTGAAATATTTCATCAATTCACTGTTCATTTTCACACCATCGGATCGACAGAAAATATTAAATTTTATTTTTATGGAATTTTTTTTCTTCTAAAAAACTTAGGGGAGGGTGAATTCTAGAGGGGATAAGTGCCTCGTGGGAACTGGGTGCCTTGGCAACTGAAAACATGGAAATAAGGGGACCGATCCAGCGTGGGGTCGCTGAACTTGAGTCCAGTATCCCTTTATTCTTATGAATAATGCTTTAACCACCTATTTTTTCAGTTCATCTACTAACATATCAATCAACGAGAAGACCACTTACATGGGGTTTCAATGGAAATATATATATATATATATATATATATATATATATATATATATATATATCATTATATATTACACTATCACAACTTGTCAAGTGATCAATGATTCGCCATCAACCAAATATTCATAAGGTCAAAATATAAAACATAATAAAACTATGCACATAAATGTGACTCATATTAATTTTCTAAACATCATTCATAGTCATTCATCGCCATCAATATCACCATCCCCATCTGTCTCATCATCTTCTCAATGGCCTCAAATCTCGATTTTTTGCCTCCACCATCAATCAACGCAAATGAACCATGTAGATGATGTAGATTAATACAGTTGCTTGCAAAACAGTTGTCTAACAATCGAATTCCATTCAGCGATCAAGAAGATATCACAAGATACAAATTATTTTTTTGTTTTAAAAACCACTTTAAAACCCTAATAGATTGGTAAAACCTACAAAAAGTAAGTTTTTTTTAATATTATTTCTCATTACTTAAGTATCAAGTTCAAAAAATAATTATTTTAAGTGAATCTCGGAAAATAATAGATTTACTGGTTAGTATGGGGAAGCTATATGCCCATAGAAGAGACATGAAGGATTGTGGAGTTACAGAGATCTTGGGGCTGAACATAAGCAAGTAGCCAAGGACTCGCAAGGCCGACCCCAAATACATGGGATAAGTGTATGATGATGATAACGAAATTTCACGGTTTGCATTAGTAAACTTTTTTCCTGATAGCCAAATATAAATATTATCCAAATGTAATATTTTCTCACATTTTTTATTTAATCTGAAATTAGCAGTACAAAAAGAAACATACCAGCTGGTTTTTCGAGTATATAGCAGTCCCAGAGCTGAGATTTTAAACCTTCTGAACATCTTGTGAATCATAAGAATCGCATTGAATTGTAAAAATCATATGATTCAGTATTTAAATAGTGCATTTCATATATGATTTATGGGGATTGCACAAGTTGTGATCCGAATAGTACAATTCAATTTGAATCGTACAATTTCAACGACCAAGCAGTAGGTTTGCAAGTGGAAAGATTACTAATCCAGAATCGATTGCATACAAATCACTCCTCTAGATACTTCCTGAACTTTATGAGAGGAATAGAACTGCTGATTTTTCTCATAGCATTTTTTTTCCTAGGTTACCAAGACTGGTGAAAAAACTAAGAAGGCGCTATTGCACGACAGTTTACATTTCCTATTTGGTTTGCATGGGCTTTTTAGAGTTTCTATACGTGATAAATCAAGTTAGCCT
The DNA here is from genome assembly GCA_021018995.1 of Chloranthus sessilifolius. NCBI lineage: Eukaryota > Viridiplantae > Streptophyta > Magnoliopsida > Chloranthales > Chloranthaceae > Chloranthus > Chloranthus sessilifolius. The sequence continues at coordinate 40,705 of JAJIZI010000025.1, forward strand.
TCTCACCACTTACCTATCAAAAGAGATTTGGTCAGAAAGAAGTTTGGTTGATTTGTATGAATTAATGTAGCTATTTCAGTATTATGGTGCTGGTTTGAGGGTTCAATCTAATGTGGAAGCAGCTTAAAATTATCTTCCTGTAGTTTTCATACAACAATGCATGATCTAAATTACAAAAAAAGTAGAAAAGTTGACTAGACCTCCTGAATATAAAATGTATAATGTTCATGGGGCATAAAAATGATCCATCACAAAAAAACAAACAGAAGCCATGTACCAGAATGTTTGCGTCATAGAGGTTGGGACAAGTCCTAAAAAATATTCCTACCCATTATTGTGTATACCCTCCCCACCCATTATTGTAAAGCCCAGAAGTAAGATACCTGAAACACATTTGGTGCCTTCATAAACTCCACTATAGCTCATACGGCTTCCTCTTTGGCTTCACTCATAGTATAAGCATCCTCACCCGAAAAAGTCGCCAAATATTTGGTAAGAAAAGAGAAGGAATCTTTTGCAGAACTGCAAAATGAAATGGAAAATTTATCACTAACAACAGAATCCTATAGTGTGTACGAATGTGTGCCCGCATTTATAAATGCAAACAGCTTACTTGTGCACTAATATGTACCTTTTGCTTTCCTTTAAAATATTTGAAATTGTGAGGAAGAGTTCCCTCTGGTCCAAGGTGCCAATATTCCTTTCTTTCAAGAAATTATCCATCTTTTTGAAAGAAGGTATAATGCTTTCGGCAACTTTTCCATTGATTGCCAAATTAAGGGCCTTTGTGTAAACAAAGAACCTGCTATAAGGACTCTCCAGTAGGTTGTACAGATTGAACAAGCTGGAACAAGGAGGTAAAGTGTAAGAGGTGAGACTATAAAAACCCATAAACCAAAAGGAAGATGAATTTCTAATATTACATCTTTAAGCGCAATACTGGCTTGTCACTTGGTTGCTGTGTGACTTTTGCACATATAAGTTTTGCCATCTCTAACGCTTCGTCTAGACTTTCGGCTTTCGTGACAAGGTTACAGATAATAGTGAAGATGCACACCAAATCTGAAATGAAGAACAGCAAAGGGAGTTTCATTTCTATGAACCATGAATATTTAATGAGTCACAAAAAATAACAAGAACAACTCAAAATCCATAAGACAAACAAGCTCACTGCACATCAGATGTCTTAATTGCACATACCATTGCTAAGGGTATGATGGTAATTTAAAATAAAAAAATTTCTAAAATTATGTGCAAAGACGCACATTGTATGTGCAACTAGTGGCTGGCTCTCTATTACAACCCTTTAATCCTGAAACCCTTGTTTAAAGAGAGTAGTTATAATTTTAAAGACAACTTTTGGGTTTTATATTCAAAGCCCCTCTCTTTTTACATAAAAACCCCATTATTCTCATTCAATCGAGAGGGACAGAGAGAAAAAAAGAGAAAATTGATCGCAGCAGCAACACTATCAACAGAAAAAAATAAAAAACTGCAAGCAAAGAACCAGAAAAAACCTAGGTTGAAAAAAAAAAAAAGGACTATTCCTTTCTATCTTGCAAGGTACACTTAAAAAATATATTTATAATAATTATTTATTTATCATATTCTCTTATAATCTCTCTCACGAGTTTGGATATTGCAGATTTTTTCCTAATTTTAGAAAATTATTCTTCAATCTTCTTTGTTGGTTTTTTTAACATAAAGCATGTAATCATGCCACATGCAGGCACTAAAGGCTGGCATCATCATGGCATGGCACAGTACGTTCCAAGACATTCTGTGTCATTCCATGAACTGTTGTGTCGAGCCAAGGTGTTAGGACGGCAACAAAGTTGAAATCTGCCATGCCTAGGTAACACTGAGTCATAAATCTTACCGTTATGGTCAATGGGCTGGACAACAGACACAAGAATGCGCTCATCAATCAAAGCTATGCTGCCTTACGAATGAATCTCTACTCTTATTGAGTTATTGGCCCACACCACCCCCAGAAAAAGGTACACAAAATTGAAGTCGTTGCCACAAAGAAGAGATAAAAACAATAAACAATACAACATTATGCACAAGGAAAACCCTATGAGCTTTCCCGTTAGCATCTGACTTCTTTTCTAAAAATAACAATATATAGATGGGCGTTATATGAATTGTGAAAACTTATCTCTCATTTGTAGCCACGCATGCATAAATATAAAGAAGTTTGATTTGTTTAATTTCAAGGTAACTCTATCATCAAGTAAATGGTACTAAAGTATAATCAGTTAATCACAAACTCGGATGATTATAGAAAATTCAAGCACTCTTATTTTTACCTTTCTCTGGCACTTTATAAAATATCAAGTCAGCAGAAGTGAGCATAAGGGAGGCCAAATCTAACCATCTCTCATTTACCATGCATTCTTGGGCCTCAATGCATAGTCGCGTTACCTGAGGCTCTGCAACCTGTCAACAAAGAATGAAAAAAATTTCTTATATTGAGAATTATCCAACATCCTAATTTATGAATCCAATTGATGCAAAGCACAAGTCAACAAAAATAAGTACATAAATAAATAAATATCAGAGAAATACTTCAAAACATTGAAAAGCTAGATCCCGTTAATATAAGCACAATTAAAGATATACATAGAATACCTAAGGGAAAGCAAAAAATCTTGGAAAAAAAAAGCTATATACAAAGTAATCTTTTAACGATCCAAAAGATATTATTTACCGGAACTCAGGCTTTTGTAAAGTCCTTAATTAAACGTGGTTACAGAAAAAAGGTTTGAAATAGTCGAGGATAAATGATACTTGTCAGAAATACTTATGTTCCACTGTTGTCATGGGAGATTGTTTTATGGGAAATTTACCTGACCGGCCCGGTTAGGTATGCCTCTTACGTCAGAAGCCCTATAGTTTCACTTTTACCCAGACAAACCAGCTCCAAGCCTAGCCGACCCTAAGGAGAGTAAAAGGTCCAAATTACCCCCTTCTAAGACCTTCTTTAACTAACAAAGCATCGTCTTCTTCCTCATTTTAACCTGCAAAAAAGTTAGAGGTGTAAAACCCTAGACGGAGTGTCCTTACTTAGTCTGATCTGCTCTGATCTGCTATTTCGAAGAAGAAAACAGAGGCTTGAAAGAAGAAGGCCCTGCATTTCTTCATTGTGGCAAAAAGACCCTAAACTTTGTCCTTGCGACTAGAGGTATCATACTTAACCTCATTTTCAGTTTATTAGTGTTATGTAGTGATGCAGTATCTCTTAGAAGAAGAAGGCCCTGCATTTCGTCATCGGCTCCATACACATCCGATATCGATTTCACATACAATCGTCATCGACTCCAAATAGAGTCGATGACGATTGTGTATACAATCGATATCGATTGTGTATAGAGCCGATTACGACTCTATTTGAAATCGATATCAATTGTTTATACAATCGATATCGATTTCAAATAGAGTCGATGCCGATTGTATATAGAGTCGATATCGATTGTATTTGCAATCGACTAAGAGTTATAGTCGTCTTTTTTCTTTTGTTTCATCAGTCTTATGACCCTTCCTTCTCCATCTTCAACAGAAGATGGCGGACGGGAGGTGTTCCCTTCTTTGTCACTATGATGGGCCTCTTGTTTACGATGATGGCTTGTATCAAGGTGGCCGCGAAGGCTTATTAACATTTCAATTGAAATTTCTTATGAACAATTCATAAGGCGAATGTCTGCTGTCAGTTTTGCGAAGGCGGATGAAACAGTTTCCACAAAGTTTCATATGAAGATAGTGAATACGCCTGTGGTTGCCGACATTTTGGACTCTGATGATTTGGCTACATTATTTACGTTTTATAAATCCGGAGTTGACGTTATAAAAGTATTCATCATTAAGGAAGCTCATCCTTCCCAGTTGAAATTTGAACAAGTAAATCTTGGTGGGACTGATTTTGTGTCTCATTCATTTCAGCCATGTAAGTTTGAGGATGAAATTGTATACGATACCGTCCCGTTAGGCGATGACGGTTATATTGCGGCGAACGATGGCAGAGGGAAAGCAACATTTGATTTAAACGATGCTCCGATTGAATCATATGATGACCCAGTAAAATACATGCATGGGTCACAACAATGTAGTCAATGGTTAGACTATACTTCAGAAAGGGTGGTGGATACCAACGATTTCAGTCATATCTTCCCCGGTGGATGGACAACTTGGTTTACTCAAGACTTTTGTTCTACCATGCCATCGATGGAAATTATCGGAGTAACTCAACCCCATGTCCATACATATGAGCACCCCTTCGTTGAAGGGCCTAGCCAACCACGCCATTATCCATTCTGTGAAGGATCCGGTCAATCACATCAGAATCCCTTCGATGAAGGATCTAGTCAACCACCCGAGAACACCGCCATGAATGAAGATACCTTAGAAGAAGAATATGAAGGCGAACCAGATGGGTTTATCAAAGAGGACCCGAAAATTTTTGTGAGAGATATTGACAATCCCCTAGTAGACAGAGATTACGAAATGTCAGAAACATCGGGCGATTCCTCCGATGAAGAGGTGAAGCGAATATATCGGAATTGGACGTTTAAAATTGGAGAGATCTTCAGAGACAAACAAACATTTTAAAGAGCATTGAAAGAACACGCGGTGGAGAAAAACTTTCAAATTCGGCCTTTGAGGACCGCTAGTTATCGAGTGACAGTCGGATGCTACGAACCCGATTGTTCGTGGCGAATACATGCTTCTAAATTGACTGGGCTCGATTCTTTCCAAATCAAGACATTCAATAGTACTCACACATGCGGAGCCGCTAAGATCGGACCGCATGCAACAATCTCCTTCAGAGCAATTATATACGGATAAACTTATGGAAGGATTCGACTACACACCGGCCGATAATGTTTGATATTGCAAAAGCTTATAATGTGCAAATCTCATATGCAAAAGCTTGGAGGGAAAAGAGCTTGCCCTTAATGATATTAGAGGAAGTTGGGAAGACAATTTGTTGATCTCTACCGCTACGTGAAGGAGATGGAGAGGGTAGATCCTAATGTACAAACATCCTTTCAACTTACTCTTGGGTAAGTTTCAAAGATTTTTTAGAGTTTTGGCCCGTGCATCGGAAGCTACCGCAATAAACTTCGTCGCATATTGCTTATAGGCGGCACACACCTGAGGGCGTTTGAAGGATCCTCCTTATCGCCTCTGAAGACGCGGTAATGGTCATATATTACCGTTAGCATTTGCGTGGTCGAGTTAGAAGAAGAGGATCGTGGATGTGGTTTCTTGAGCAGTAGGTGCGTTTCGTGATCGGTGGGTTTAACGAAGATCTCGTAATTATCACAGACGGTCGAAGGGTTTAATAAATGCGGTGAAACGATCTTCCTAACGCATATCACAACTCGCATGCGGCATATGACACAAAATTTGCGGCACAAGTATCCAGAACAATGTGAAGGGTCTATGGTGGTCTTGTGGCGTGCATATTCGAAAAGAAATTTGATTATTTTATTAACGAAATGAAGAAAGATCCTGCGATTCTCGGTAGTAGAATATATTTTGAAAATAGATCCAAAGCATTGGCACGCGCGCATATGGAAGGAAGGCGATCGAGTCCCACTACGAATATTGCCGAAAGTTTAACATGATACTAAAGATAGCTCGAGAGACCAATTATTGACTTAATCGGAACTACTAGAGAGAAAGTGGCGATCATTTTCAAAAGCAGAGAGATATCTCGATAAATGGACCACCCTTCTCGCTCAAAGCGGATGCTCACATGAAGAAGGTGTTGCAATGGGCGGTGAAGAGAGCTCAACCATACGGCACGATCAATTCCAAGTCAATTAAATTACATTCATCACGTCGACTTGGAACACAAGACACATAGTTCTTCTTAGTTGGCACATTCATGGCTTGCCTTGCTCCATGCCGTAAGGCCATCAATCGAAGAAGTTACGACTACCATAAATTTTGTGAGAACTGATTTTTCACCGCTTGCTTTAGACAAACATATGACGAGCAATGGGTTCTCACCCTCGATAAAAGTCAATGGGAGTTCCAAGCAGAGCAACTCCCTGAAAATATAAAAGTGAGACCACCCTATTATTGCCGAAAGCAAGCCGGCCGTCCGAGGAAGAGAAGGATATGGTCTAAGAGTGAGGTTAGGCACTACTGTAGCAGTGCAATGAATATGGTCACAACTCAGCAGGCTGGCGGTGGGGCCGATGGGCTAACGGATGTATTTTTAATAATGATAGATTGAATGTAAATGAGAAATTCAGAATTCATATTTTTTTACACTGTAATATAGTCTTTACTGATGTATCATAGAGTCGTCATCGATTGTATAACTAATCGATAACGATTCTATATAGAGTCGCCATCGACTATGTATAACGTCGATATCGATTCATTTAAGAATCGGCATCGATTATGGATATCGTCAATGACGACTACATATATAGTCGATATCGATTATTTATACAATCTACCACGATTATGTATATAATCGGGAAGCGATTACATACGAGTAAATCACCGATTATTTATCTAGCCGATCACGACTACATATGTAGTCGCTAATGGATGCTATTCTACTTTTTAATTACAACTACATAAAAATAGTGCAATTCTATTCAAAATAATTTAATTTACAATTACAAAAATATTCAAATACAACCACACTATTACAAAAATATTCAAATACAACCACACTACTGCTGCTCCCCCTCCTTTTTGTCTTCCTTCACAAGATCATACCATCGCTTTGTGTATGTAGCCGATATGGCCAATTTCTGATCCTCTCTATATCGATTAAAGCCAAATTTCTTCCCCATCATAAAGTATTCGACATACTTCACAACAAACACTCCACAATCAGAGTTGGTGCATCGGGGACGGCTTTGATCCGACAAAATGACCAAGGATAGTTCTTATTCATTAGTGCAATGAGTCACCGCATCGAATATAAGATCACGGGAAGGTATTGGGTCCGTTTGAAATAATAGAGAAGTGTCGATATGTTAAGCTAACAATGATAAAAGATATGCTAAGCAAAATATCTTACCAAATACGCAATTGGGACACATATCTTTCCTTAGAGGGCCTATTAAATATAGGGACGATCATTATCGATCGTTCGACTACCTTCTGATATAGCGCCCAGTGTAGTGGTTGTTCAGAATATATTGGCATAAATATCTACAAAAAGGTAATATAATCTCAAAGGGTATGATAGAAAAAATTAAAAAAAATAATTATAAAGAGGATAAAAGCATACTATGTTGCATTCGTGAGCCCACAGATTTCGAAGCTCATTGAAGAAGAAAGTTTCTATCAGCTTCTTCCCTCCGGTCTGTCTTTGTCTATAGGCAGCCCACCTGTGAACTTGAACCTCGATCGACTGGTCATACAATTTTTCAGCAAGCAGGAACTTGTTGAAATCTCTCAGTTCATAGCCCATGTACGTCAGTGTGGCAGGGTCCATTAGGAAGTTTTTGACATCTTTCTCAGGATGAATTTTATCATCAATAACTTCCAAATGACTCAAGTAGGCGCCCATAACCTGAAACCAATGCAGTTAGATTAAAATATGCAGTTAGAGTTAAATACATAATCGTTAGCGACTCTGTACATCATCGATATCGATTCATTTTAGAGTCGATAACGATTATTTAAGTCGTCGAAATAGTTATCAACTCTCTAATGAATCGATATCGATGATGTACAGAGTCGCCAACGAGTACATATGCCATCCTTAGCGGCTCTAAAAGCCATCGCTACCGATTCCATACGCCCTCGATAACGATTTTGCCTACAGTATGTTAAACTTACAAAGTTATCCAGTCGGGTTCCATGAATCTGAAGGATTGCACCACAAGCTTATACTTAAGCGGTGCTAACATATTCTCTGCATAAAAAATTGCCAACTTAACTAATCTTCACGATAAATATATAATAATAAAGTTAAGTATTCAGGGTAATTCTACTTACTCGTCCTCCTTCAGAGGCTTGTTCCATATATCTAGCATATATTTTGGCTCCGCTGTTAGCTCAGCAGGAGCATCTTCATCAGTAGACCCAGGACCGGTGTAATGACGCCACCGTCCGAGCTCGCTGATTGGTCCTTCGCTGGCCTTCGCGGTAGGCTTCTTTTCAACCGCTACCCTTCGCTGGGCCTTAGGTTTGATGGCAATTACTTTGCTGGCTTTCGCTTGCCTAGGTTTTAAGCGAAGCTTAGCTTGTTGGTGAGGCAATTGGGAAGAGGTTTCCTCTTCACCAGCAGGACCCTTATCAGTTTGGGTCTCAGGCTGCTTGTCAGCAGCTGCCTTCACCTTATCAACGGGAGGAGGAGGAACCTGATGAGCAGGAGCTGATGGTTCCTCACCGAAGGCTGTCGCACACCTTCGATATCAGCTCCTCCATAGCCACATCCTGTACATCGTAATAATGATGCAAAATAAGAATTAATTTTTAGTCCATATTTTAAAAAGTCCAAATCGATTATATATACAATCGTTACCGATTACATATATAGTCGCTATCGATTTTATATATGATCGTTATCGATTATATAGATAGTCGTGATCGATTGTAAATAGAATCGACATCGATTTCATATATAATCGATAACGATTGTATATATGATCTAAGATCGCCTATATATAATCGATATCGATTTATGTTAACAAAATTGAACATCTAAAACTAGATTTCAACACATACCTTAGGTCTCGCCTCAATAAATTTTCAAGGAGTTCTTTTATATCGATGCGCCCTTTCGACTAAATAGTTGTAGTGATTTAACTTCACGCCACTCCGCATCCCTTGAATTGACCTCTCATTGAAGGAGTTGCATAGTTTCTCTAAAGAAGCGCAACGTTTAGCTGTGGCCTTATTCTCTCCTCCAAATCGCTCACTCTTTGGGTGAGCTTCAAGTTATCCAGTCAATCAAATGATCGACCCTCCTCAACAAAGAATCATTGGAGGTGGGCGCTTGATTGGCTATCTTTGTTGCCAGCTCTCCTTGGCGGCCCCCTAGTTCTTGGCCGACCCTCTCCCACATGCAGGGGCCCTTTTTGAGAGGGGTTCTTCTTGGACGTCGATCGTCATCCCATTCTTCCTCTCCTCTCCAATATTCTCGACCGGAATGTAATTTCTTTTCTTCTTCGAATCTCTTCCATGACTTTCTTGACGGTTCTTTCCTCTTCCCCCAACCTCCTTTTGAACCGTAGATATTCTCTTACCACGGGTATCTCTAATTCAAAGTCCCGAGGCATGAGGGAACCTTTGAAAGAAAATGAAACAACAGAATAAAATGATCGTTATATATATAATAAATCACTCTCGATTATGTAAAGAATCGGTACAGACTATTTAATAAATCGTTATCGATTAGGTAATGAATCGTTATCGACTACTTATTAAGTCGTTATCGACTCTGTAAGTAATCGCTATCAATTGTTAAGGAATCGTTATCGATTCGTAAATGAATCGATAGCGATTCTGTAATGAATCGGTATCGATTCTAGAATGAATCGGTAAGTTGCTTTTTTTAATAGGCAATAGACCTCATACCTTGTCGCCTAACATCCGCTCATGAGTGTAACCTTTGATCTCGGATCGCTACCGTCCACCATTTCAAAGAAAGTGGAAAGGGTCCTTGAGGCCTAGCCGGGATGGCGATATATCGGCAGGATCTCATAAGCCCACCATTGAAGTACTACATATGCATCCATATGTGTTGTATGCAGTTCGAGGCTTTATCTATCTCGCCGGTTTTTCTATTCGGCGCCCTTTATTATATACTCCATCAAGTCCTGTAGACGAAAGCGGACACCTCCATCATCGATGAGGTCGATGTGGTCTTCAAATCGATGGTGGGACGGAGAAGAGAAATATGCACAACACAAGCGAAGGACAACTTTAAGAAGTCCTCATCACTTTCCGCTCTATAAATTACATCTATATGAGACCAGGAGAATTTTTTTTCCGAGGCGTTCACGAAAGTATTTGTATCTAATGGTTTGTTCTCACCGATGGTTTACCGAATGGGTTATACTTTTACGGGCCAACTACGGCAAGGCCCGATGTCAATCAATGTCTATCTTCCGAAGATAGACATCAGTCTTCAATTCGAAGTGGTTTTATCAACCCAAAATGTCGATCGCATCCACCACATCGGAAAGAAATCCCACCCTTGACATTTGAAATATTCCACCAAAAACTGAATCTCTCGATAACTTCTTGATTTGGGGTACCACTTTCGAGAGATTGAAAGCAACTTTGGCGAACACTTGGCAGCGACTCGGTGTACAACCATCTTGACGATCTTTTGAAATGAGCGTAATAAAAAGAAAGGATGAGCACCATACTAACAAGGATAGTTAAAATGTTGATGAAATGTATATATAAAACATCAGATTATTACATATAGAGTCGTTATCGATTACATAGGTAATCAATACCGACTCTAGATGTAATCGATACCGATTCTATATGTAATTGATATCGAGTCTAGATGTAATCGATATCGATTACAGATGAAATCGCCATCGACTCAATATAAGGTCGTAATGACCTCAAAATGTTTATTTATATAGAAAATATTTAATTTACTAACTCAAAAGATTTCATGAAGTCGCCATTGAATCAAAATGTTTCATTTACTTGCATATATAATCGATTGCAAGTCTACATATAATCGATAACGATTACATATGTAAGCGCTAACGACTCTATATGTAATCGATATCGATTACCGATGAAATCGCCAACGACTCAATATAAATTCGCAATGACCTCAAAATGTTTATTTATATAGAAATTACTTAATTTACTGACTCTTAAGTTTCTTTTTCTTTCTTTTGTTCTATTTCTTTTCTTCCTTCTTCTTTACCTACATCGATTACATATATAATCGATATCATTCCTATATGTAATCGCTACCGACTCTCAATGTAATCGATCTCGATTACTTATGAAATCGCCATCAATTAAATATAAGTCTACATTGATCTCAAAATATTTAATTTACCTGTCAGGTAAATTTCCCTTATTTAAATAGAAAATATTTAATTTACGGACTCAAAAGATTTCATGAAGTCGCCATTGCATCAAAAAGTTGTTTCATTTACTTGCAAAATATTTCTATTACATTCAAAATTTTTCACTTATAATTAAAAAAGAAAAGAAAAGTTAGGAAGAAGGATGAAGAGCAGGTGGTGGATGGGGTGGAGAGCCGGGTGGTTCCGTCTTAAGTTTCTTTTTCTTTTCTTCCTTCTTCTTTTTCTTTTCTTCCTTCCTCTTCTTCTTCTTTTCTTCCTTCGTCAAAATCTCCATTACTTCATCGTACTCGTCCCACAAGAACTGCAGAGGATCTGGTTCTGGTGGTGGTGGTGGGTCCTCCCATACAGGATCGAACTTTATTGGGTTATAGAAGATTTTTTCTTCGTCGTCAGACATTGGAAAAAATATGGGCTGGTAGGGATGATAGGTGGTTTGCTAAGGACGAACTAAACCTGTATTTAAAGCTCCTAGATTGTGGAATACGAATCGTTGTATTAAATTTTCTCATTCTTCCAACCTAACTTGCCATAATGGTTTTACAAAAGGGTAGTTGGCAATAAATTGAACGTCGGCTGAGATAAATATAAAACCTCGTATGATTTATTATGGCATCGAGGGTAATATCTATAGGGAAATTATTTGAAATGATGGGTATTAATTATATTCATAGAGAGTCGATATCGATTTGTTATAGATTCGTCATCCACAATTTATATAGTCGATTACGACTACATATATAATCGTTATCGACTCTAAATGTAATCGATAACGATCTTCGATGTAATCGATAGCGACTAAATATGTAATCGGTAACGATTATATATAGGATCGATATCGATTACATATATAATCGATATCGATTACATATGGGAAAACCTAAAAAATTATGTCAAAATATGCAACAAAGAGAGGAGAAATAAAAAATCTATAGCGATGGAACCTAATTTTAATTCTAACTTACAGATTTGGTAGCTTGAAGGTTGTAGTTTTGAACGCGATCGTCCACGAAGCGTAAAACGACTCTCCACCGACTTAACGAAAAATAAATTCAAAGCAAGAAATGATTTGAAAAGAGGCTATTTATTCTTTGTGGGGTAGTTTGGGTATTTCCTCTGGCCTGTTTCTGTGTAAGTTTGTTTGGGTAAAAGTGAAACTTTAGGGCTTCTGACGTAAAAGGCGTATCTGACAGGGCCTGTCAGGTAAATTTCCCTTGTTTTATAGCATACAATCGCCCACTATGACCCATGTCATCACCATCAGTGTTATAAAAAACAATTCATTAATCAATGAAACAGTGGAAAACCATAACAACATGAACCAAATCAAATCATAAAATTTTAATGGAAATTTTAGGGTGGCTATTTTTTTAATAGTCCACCCATTCAATTTGTATAAGTGTATTACTATTTCGCCAAGAGTGTTTTGATGGTAGAGTGCATTTTTATAGAGTCTAGGCATTTTTCATATCTTTTCTTCACTATAGTGGCTCTCCTCCTTGTACCCCTGCCAGATCTGAGGCCTTTCTTTGGACGGCCACTTGTAATAAGATAAAGACTTGCATTAAGCAAAACGCAATCTTGCACAATACGTACTACTACATGAACAAGTTTCTCAATGTCATCAAGCAGTGGCGGCCCAAGCCATTCAGGTTAAGATATTGTCCTTCTTTAGTTGTTTATGCTTCTCTTTGTCTTGGGATATATGGAAATAACATAATCATAAATGCCTTAGGCAAAATGTTGAAGACTTCCGCAGACCACTTAAATCAAGTGGGTTACTTGTCAAATGGAAAAAGTAAAAGGACTAAGGTATCACAGAAATTAAGAATTAGAGCAGAAGAAAGAGATGGAAGAAGAGAGAGATAGAAGAGAAAAGCCAAGAGTTTGGGAGTATGTGCTTATAGTTGAATGTCCCCTGCCTCAATCCTTTTATATATAAAGACCCAAAAAAATATTCCTATTACAAGTTGTCCACAAAACTAATTCTTGTATCTACATTAATGAAACTATTTATCATAAAGTAGCCCAAGTCAAATATATGAATAAAAACTAACTCCTAATATTCCCCTCAAGTTCAAGCATAGAAATCATTGATACCCAAGTTGGAGAAGATCCTATTGATGCGAACTTTAAATCCGCCTGTTTGAATCGTAGCCAGATAAAAAGGAAACGTCAAAAGAGAAAGTGAACCCACGAATGGATTTTTAAAAAAAGCCTGTTAATAACCCGTGTGCACATTATTTTAAGCAATATTTTATCTAGGTTTAGTTTCCTTTCTTATTAATATTCTTTTAATAAGTGGTTTGTTTTAGAATTAGTTTCCTTATTTAAATTATTTAGTAGCCAGGCACATATATGTGATATGTGATTGTTAATCCCATCACCTTCTACACAACCATCGAAAAAGTAGTGATAAGTCTACCGATATGTGTCGAAATTGTATGATTCTTATCTTGTTGGAAAGCTACTTCGATAAGCTTTCAAACAAGATCAATTTCACGTCAATCGGACATCGTTTGACCCTTCAAAAGTAATCGCGTAATAAAAAAACGGGATTAATGGTGAAAGTAATTGTGACCGTTAAATTAGAAAGTTTTCATAGTTGATTAGGAGTTTTAAAGTAGTATTTCTAAGATTTTTTTCTTTATAAATACATATTGTAATCTCTTATGAGAATTAGTATTAATGATGAATGAAAAAAATTATGACTTTTGCTTTGTGTGAATTCTAGAGAACTTGAGATGAGTTTTCGATAGAAGAGTGATTCTTCTCCCCGCTTATGGTTTCGTGTGAGGTCAACTTCCTTCCTTGGATCTTCTTCTATCCATATTTTCTCTTTTATTTTTGTTTTAATTGAAGAGCGGGAACCCTAACCCCTATCGTGGGAGATTTACCTTATTTTAGGGTTAGCGTGCGATTTTTTCCTCATCAAATTGGTATCAGAGACTGGTTTAACACTAGACACGTGAAGTCCATCATGCGTAACGAACAATTTATCGAAGCCTTACACGAGTTGAATGGATTCATGATGGCTAGAATAGAATCATTCATGGATCGGCGAAACTCCTTAATTTGTATCAGACGATTGGTAAGATTAGACAAGCATGGGAGGCAATGAAAACTAGATTACGGAGTCTGAGGTATTTGAATTCAACACCTCAATATTGGCCAACTTTATATGATCAAGCATTTACTATTGAGATTAGACGTGAATTAACAAATACACGTCGGATAGCGGAGGTATTAAACAAGGGTCTTATTCAAAATTTTCTTGAGGATTTTCTTCTCAAACTACAAGAGGAAATCATATCGGTGAGACATGAAGCTTTGAAATTTAAGCTTTCAAATCCCATGTCCGTTAACCCAACCACATCTCCAATCGTCTGCTTGTAATCCCATAACAATTTCTCATCCCATAACCATTGAGAAACCAACACCAAAGGACGAATCCATTAATCTGGTAAAATCTATGCCGTTGCTACAGAACAACTTACAATCCAGAGCACGTTCAAGAAATCAAGCTTGTCACCGTCGTTATCCTAGCCGACCTCACCTCACCTAAAATTGTTATCAATCTTCTACTTGAACCAGTGATAGCCCCAAAATCGGTCGAAGAGTCGGTACTGGTTGATAAGAACCCTCGTCCGATCAAATATCTGTACTAATCCCGACACTGTTGAAGAGCAAGTTACCGCAATCAGTCCTCCCGAGTCCGAGATCGTTGAAGCATAATTATTCGAAATGAAGACTATCGCACCCACGACCCGCAGGTCCCAAGATCGTGTTGGTTGCATGTTGACGTCCATTCCTGATTGCGGTTTGGTGCGAGGCCAACTCTTCTTCCATCTCCATCTTCTTTAAGTCTCTAATTTGCGTAAGTAGCGTAACCCTAGTTATTTTATTTATTTTATATAATCCAAAATCAACCTATTTGTTCATCATAAATCATTATTAGCCTTTTAATTTTGTTCGGTACCGAAAGAACCCGCTTGCGAGTTCGTTCAATGCCCTAAAACTATCGGAGAACTAGTCGTTCATAAGAATCCTAATCTTCTAGATCCACGATAGGGAATGTATACGAAAGTAACACTATTTTGGGCTGAAATTAAAGCATCTAATTGGATTTCTAGAATTTTCCATGGGAAATTTGTTATGAGAAATTGTTATTTTTTAATTGATTAAATTAATTTTAATCCTAATCTCACCCCTAGCATTACATTTAGTAAGTTTCAGCATCACCTATCCTACTGACTACACCCAACTCCTTGAAATGAACATGTCAACAAGTTGATTCACTAACCTAACTTATGAAATGGTAAACTAGTAATCTCATTTCTCGTCATTCTCTCCCAAATGAGGTGACAATCTACTTCAATATGCTTCATCCTTTCATGGAAAAATGGATTGTTGACAATATGAGTCATAACTTTATCATCACAACATAGATCCATTGACTTGTTGACTCTAAGCCCAATTTCTCTCATAAGTGTTTTTCCAACCAATATGCGAAAGAGTAATCGATAAAGACTAGGGAACAAAACAAAGTGCAAAGCAAGAACAAACAGATGGAAGTAGACAAATCAACAAATAAACCACACAAACTAAGAAATGGGTTGAGCAGTGTGTGTTTACCTTTTTGTAATGCAATCTGAAGATCTGACAAGGCAGACCATGGAATATCAACAGAAGTGGATTCAAGCAGATCGTACGGCAGAAAAGTCAACAATGGATCAAGTAGAAAATATGTGCCCGACTGATTGCGCTTTCCTTTTCTGCATCGTCCATGGCTTGTGTACAAGGTAACAACGTATCAGCCGATATCGATACCGAGTTGGATACTCGACACGTATCGGCGCCGGTCAATGTAGTCAAATGGCATATGCAACCCTATGCGATGGCATAGGGCCATCGCATATGTGCCATTATGTCATGCCATAAAAATATATTTTTTTTAAATCCCTAAAATTTGCCAAAGTCCCCCCCCATATTGAAAAGTAATATGTTTGTGTTAATTTTGTGCTAGATTAATTTTGTAGTGTCTAGAATGAGAAGTAAAAGTATATAATATAAGTATATAACTCATAAGTTAGAAGGAAAAATATAAAAAATAGTCCAAATAGTACAAAAATAAAATTGACCATACAAAAGAAAAGGAAAGAGACCCAAAATATACCTTTGAGAGTTGTGGTATGCATTAGGAAGAGAAACCCCCTATTAATAGGGCTTTGGGAAGCCTAAAAGCCAAAAAAAAAAAAAATCAATGTTGGATAAGTATGCAATGGGATACACTATATGTGATGGCATACTATCGCATATGCGATGGTATGTCATGGCATACAACTGTATGCGATGGCATGCTTCCTGGATCACATATGCCATCATGACATATGCGATCCACCCCTTCCTGATGGCATATTCGATCGCATAATGCCCCTTCCTAATGGCATATACAATCACATAATGGCATACGCGATCGCATATGACAACAGTGGCACCGATACGCATCGATTTGCAGAAAAACCGATACATATCGCCGATACGAACTGGTATTAGCCGATATTTGATACCATGCCTGTGTAGAACAGTTTCAGTACATTTATTTTCTAAGAAGTAACACACAAATGGGGGGGGGGACGCACAATAGCAACTAGTAATTTGCTTTCAAAAAAAAAGAATAGAGTTGGTATGCCCGTGAAATGCATGATTTACGGCAATATGAATTGCAGTTTCACTGTCACATTGCATGATCATTGGATCTCCTGGATAAACATCCATCAACCATCTACTTAAGTAGAAGCGTAAGCCACGTTAGCTCACATCCAGTAGTGGCTATGAGTTGATACTCTACCTCCGCACTAGATCATGGCATAACTGATTGCTTTTTTGCTTCTCCACGAGATTAAGTTATCACCAATGAAAACAAAGAGCCCCAATTTTAGATAAAACGTACTAACCCAACCCAATCTCTCAAAGAATGTGACATCTACAAAAACAAAATGTTTTATGGAACTCGGGAATGTAGCACCTGTACCCTCGTTGCGTGTGAGTACCAAGAAAAAACACTTCATAGATCGAGAATCAAGTTTATCGCTACCTAGGGTGAGAACATGAGCAAAACAAACACATTAGAATAGATGAGGGGGTAGCAACAATGGTTGAGCCTTAGGAAACGGAACAAAAAAAGGAGTACCGACACCAAGAATGGATGATTAATGAGGTGACATGCAATAAGAACTGATCACCCTAAAATTATTCAGGAGCACACATGTAAAGTAAAAGGGCCCTTGTGACGTCAAAAAAATGTCTATTATTCTGTCAATAATTCTGTTTTGCTGATGGGTATGTACACAAGAAGCTTGACGTAGAATGCCAACGTAGTTAAAGTAAAAATGAAATGTTAATGAAGAAATTTTTTTGACATTGTCAGATCTCAAGATAGAAAGATTAGCATCAAATTGATTTTGTATTTCCATATGAAAGCTTTGAAAAATTGACAACAGTTCATATCTTTAATAAGATTTAACCATGTCATTCTTGAAATATCATCTACATATTTAATAAAGTATCTAAATTACAACATACTCATGACAGGAGACGGCCACTAAACATTGAACTAAATAAAATGGGCGCTCTGGAAACGAGACTCTGTGATGCTTACTCGATTGACACACTTCACACTAATTGAGACATAAACGACAAAGACAAGACCAAACACTACAAAGTAGTAAAAAATAGACGACCAAGACAACAGTGCCATTGATGAGGAAACAAACTTGAAAGCAAAGCAGTCTCCATCGAATCTCAATCAATGGAATTCCACCAAACTCACGCCCTCTACCAATTATCATCCCCAACCTTAGATCCTCAAACACACATTAAGTAGAGAAGAAAGTTACTAAGCAGATAAGTGTCTCTATAATTTTACTTACAGACATCGAACTAAAAGGAACTAACGTGCTACAAAACAGAAGACAACTATAACGAAGTATGGTTGGCAATGCCTTTTCCATGTACCTTACACTGAGTACCATCAGTGATGGTAACAAAAGAATTACTAGAATTATGAAGAGAATATAACAAACTTGAGGGACCTGTCATTTGAACTATGAAAAGAATAGAACAAACTTGGGATACCTGTCATTTGATTCATAGTACACGAATCAATAATCCAGAGAGATGACCGGTTAGAAGAAAGACAAATCGCACCTAAATTGACAAGGGTAGTGTGAAATAAGGAAAGGTGGTGCTAGAAGAAGGCTGCTAATTTTGGATCAATCTAGTATAGTTTTCACGGGACAATGTAATGTGACCTTTTGCAGTAGGTTGTGGTTGTTGAGATGTAGCGGGTGCATTAGATTGAGTATCCTCGGTCTACGCCTGATTAGCCTGAGCAAGATTCCCATGAAGATCCCTACAAGTGTCAATCGAATGGCCTGAAAAACCACAAGTGATACACTTACGCAGTATGCGTCCACCTCTTGCACGACCTTCCCCGAATCTCAATCACTACGACCACCATGACTTTCAGATCATCACGACTGCCATCACTAATCAATGTAGAAAGAGCATTTCGATCAACAGTGCCAACGATAAAAGTAGTGTCAATATTCACGTTGTAGGCAAGCGTAAACCTCTGTAACAGATAGGATCGATTGACCTCCCAAAATTTGTGCTCGAACCGGTTCATAATCAAAGGGAAGTCCAGATAACAACTTGGGTGCCTTCCGCTCTTCACGTTTTCTTTGCTTTTCGATATCAAAGGTGAGAGGCCAGTAGACATTCAATTCTTCCCACTTCCCAACGAATTTAGAATAGCACTAGTCTAGTTTTTTCTTCCTTGAAAAATAAGATACTCACGTAAAATTTCCCAAATGGCCTTGGAAGAATCAAGAAACATAATGTTTCAACTAATAAAAGGTTTCATACCATTCCACAACCATTTCATAATCGGAACATTACCTCTAACTCATTCACGATAAATAGGGTCAATAGTCAATACTCGATGGCATCTCAAAAAATTGAAGATGAAATATCAAATGTTGAGTCCATCATATGGTAAGACACAAATTTCACAAAATATCACCTTCATGTAGAGATGAATCCTCAATCAAACTAATGACGTCACAAACTCTAGTCAATTATCTCACTTTTTCTATGTGCGAAGAACACCACAAATCTTGAGCATAAACTTCAACCGCCTCGAGCCATCGTCACTAGATTCACCCTTCCCTTTTGGCATGTAAAGAAGGGTACTATGGGGCACACACGTGATAGAGAAAGAACCATAAAGTTGTTGCAACTTGCAAATACCCTACTATATAACTTTTTAGAAACAATCTAGAATAAGAAATAAATAAAATAATAAGAGGTGAAGCCCTAACACTAATGCTTTTATACCATGCCCAAATATGAAAAATATTAAGATTTCATAAAAATTGAGGAAAACTGGAGAGAGAGAGATAGAGAAAGAGAGAGAGGGAGAGACAATGAGAAGATGTGCTTATAGTTGCACACCCCATATATATATATATATATATATATATATATATATATATATATATATATATATATATATATATATTTATAAGAGTGTCTTCACCAAATCTCTCTCTCTCTCTCTCTCTCTCTCGTTTGTGTAAGGTACAAAGGATGAGCACTATGAATGATACACGGTTCAGCTTCCATTGACTTTGCACTCAAAATTACCCATGCATCGTGCAGGTTCTTTTGATCACTCTCACAAATCGCGTGGGTT
Source organism: Chloranthus sessilifolius (assembly GCA_021018995.1). Lineage (NCBI taxonomy): Eukaryota > Viridiplantae > Streptophyta > Magnoliopsida > Chloranthales > Chloranthaceae > Chloranthus > Chloranthus sessilifolius. The sequence goes on from JAJIZI010000025.1 coordinate 60,511, forward strand.
CCTCCAATGCACAGGTCCTCCTTTGATCCCATTCATCTAACGGGTTCCTCCCTAGTTACTAATAATATGTACATAAAATATATAAATATAAGAATAACGACTAATTTCTAACATTACTAATCATCCACTAGTTCTTGAGTCTGAATGGTAGAAGCTAGAGATTTACTAAAAGGTGTCTATAACCCCTCTATATTAGAGGTAGGTTGTAAGTCCCACATCGTGTAGAAAGTTGTCTTGACCTTGGGACGTAAGTATGGCCTCCCCCCCACATCGGCTCATATCTGGGGTGGGCCCATACCAAAAATAAAACTCTAAAAGGAAATGGCTACTAGAGGAACCAAGAAAGACTGGTGGGACCAAGTGGAGCCACCTAATAAAGAGGACAGTATCTTGATAGGTGGCGTCGGGACGTTACAAAATGGTATCAAAGTCGAGGACGGCTCTCTTACAAGATGAGGTGGGACCAAGTGGAGCCACCTAAAGAGGACAATATCTTGACATGTGGCGTCGGAGCGTTACAAAATAATATTAGAACCGAGGACGACTCTCTTACAAGATGAGGTGATTATAAGTCCCACATCGTGCAAGAAGTCGTCCTGGCCTTGGGACATAAGGCCTCCCCCCATATCGGTCCATATCTGGGGTCGGCCCATAACAAAAATAAAACTTTGAAGGGAAATGGCTACTAGTGGGACCAGGAAAGACTGATGGGGCCAAGTGGAGTCACCTAAAGAGGACAATATCTTAACATGTAGCGTTGGGGCGTTACAAAATAGAATCAGAGCCATCCTCCACTCTCTTACAAGAAAGGATGATTATAAGTCCCACATCGTGTAGGAAGTTGTCCTGACCTTGGGACATACGTAAGGCGTCCCCCTCACATGTAAGATGCGCTTTGAGTGGGAGCATCGTGTGACGGGGCCAGAACTCGAGCTTGCAGCATGGTGCATGTGGCACGACATGTGATGCCAGGAGGGCATGCGACATGGGGCCATATTGGCCTGGCGACGTGGTCGCGTTGCGAGGACGCGACACGGTCGCATGAGGGTACGACGCGGAGCGTCACGGTCGCGACACGGACGCAACATAGCCAAGGTGGGCTAGCGATGCATGAGGCGTTGCGATATGTCAAACCAATAGGTTTGAGGTTCTCCTGCCATTCTGGCTGAGTGACTGTTTTACCCTTATATAGGGGAAGGAAGCTAGAGAGCTATTCCCCCGCACACGGGGCCTTGCGTTGCCAGAGGGGGCGCAAGTGTCTCCTAGGCCTGAAAGGGTGGGCCTAGGACGTCGACACAGCAATGTCGTGTGGAACCCGAGGGAGGTTGATGTATGGCTCCGGACTACGCGTCGCGGTGCATACGGCTGGGCAACCTCGCGTGAGAACACCAAGCCGCTGCGTGGGACTCAGTTGAGCACGACAGCATGTGAGCTGAAGATGAACGTGTGCTAGTAATTCGGAACACACACGAAGTCAAGCTGCGTGGGACTCAGTGGGGCACGCGAGCGCGAGGCACAAGGCTGTGGGCTTGATTCGGCAGGCGAACGAGGTACTAGTGCAATGCACATGGTGATGCTTGAGCAGGCCAAGTTAGCGCAGCGGTGCAGATTGGCGTGTCGTAAGGGGCACGATGAGCCGAATGGTAGGCCGTGAAACAGAGGCAACCATGTTGGGAGGAGTTCCCGTCCTCTAGGCGGGTGGTATCATAGCTGATGTGCAGAAAGGGTTGGCTTCGTTGCACGCGGTAGCGAAGCATCGCGCGGGTTGAAAGCGCGTCGAAGGACGCCCTCGCGACGATTGTTATCAAAAGTAGGCTGACCTAGCGAAGCGTGCGTTAGGTGCCGCACGGGACTGAGGTTGCGGAAGTGCGACCCCGTGACATTTTGGTATCAGAGCCAAGTTCGATCCAGAAGCGATGATGCTATGAGCGAATTGGTGCGAAAGCACGCGATGTGGTGTCAAGAGGACACGCGACATCCATGAACAAGTGGTGCAGAGGCACGCGATGTGGTGTCAAGAGGACACGCGACATCCTTGAACATTGGTGCGGAGGCACGCGACATCCCTGAGCTAGTTAACAGGTGAGGGCCTTGTGACAGCAGAACCAAGTTGACCCGACCGGGGTGACAGTGGGGAGCTTGTGGGAAGGTGCGGGCCTAAGAACTAGAAATGTGTTGCTAACAAGCTGGGAGGAGTTGGCGGGGTCAGTTCACTGCGATCATGCGTCAATGAGGACGTTGACATTTTATGGAGTGGTGGAGGATGTGGCGGGGCCAGAACTCGAGCTTGCAGCATGGTACATGTGGCACGACATGTGGTGCCAGGAGGGCACGCGACATGGGGCCATATTGGCCTGGCGACGTGGTAGCGCTGCGAGGACACGACACGGTCGCATGAGGGTACGACGCGGAGCGTCACGGACGCGACATAGCCAAGGTGGGCTAGCGATGCATGAGGCGTTGCGGTATGTCAAACCAATAGGTTTGAGGTTCTCCTGCCATTCTAGCTGAATGACTGTTTTACCCTTATATAGGGGAAGGGAGCTAGAGAGCTATTCCCCCGCACACGGGCCCTTGCGTTGCCATAGGGGGCGCAAGTGTCTCCTAGGCCTGAAAGGGTGGGCCTAGGAGGTCGACGCAGCGATGCCGTGTGAAACCCGAGGGAGGTTGATGTATGGCTCCGGACTACACGTCGCGGTGCATACGGCTGGGCAACCTTGCGTGAGAACACCAAGGCGCTGCGTGGGACTCAGTTGAGCACGACAGCATGTGGGCTAAAGATGAACGTGTGCTAGTAATTCGGAACGCACACGAAGGCAAGCTGCGTGGGACTCAGTTGGACACGCAAGCACGAGGCACAAGGTTGTGGGCTTGGTTCGGCAGGCGAGCGAGGTACTAGTGCAGTACACAGGGTGAAGCTTGAGCAGGCCAAGTTAGCGCAGCGGTGCAGATTGGCGTGTCGTAAGGGACACGATGAGCTGAATGATAGGCCGTGAAACAGAGGCAATCATGTTGGGAGGAGTTCCCGTCCTCTAGGCGGGTGGTATCAGAGCTTATGTGCAGAAGGGTTGGCTTCGTTGCACGCGGTAGCGAAGCACCGCACGGGTTGAAAGTACGTGGAAGGACGCCCTCGCGACGATTGTTATCAGAAGTAGGCTGACTTAGCGAAGCGTGCGTTAGGTGCCGCACGGGACTGAGGTTGCGGAAGTGTGACCCCGTGACAATCGGCTCATATCTAGGGTCAGCCCGTACTAAAAATAAAATCTTAAAGGAAAAGGGCTACTAGTGGGACCAAGTGGAGCCACCAAAGAGGACAATATCTTCACATGTGGCGTCGGGGCATGTGGCGTCGAGGCATTACATAGGTCCTAGCTGTAGAAGGTGATTTATATGCGGTCACAGTTATCTAATATTATTCATACAATTTTAGATAGATTGGATAGGTTAAAATTTATATTCACGATATACATATTGATGAAATATGTTACCCGACACAGGATTTAGCTTGGATTTGCGTTTTTCTTCTGAAATTTTTTTACTTAACGAAATAAATTATCATAGTTAATAAATTAAATATCAATAAACAATATTCAACTGTATTCATCAAAAAATAAAAGTAAAACACAAATATTCAACTATATCCACAGACGATATCAACAAAAATAGTTATCATAAATTCTCACATAGATATTGAAAGCTTATAGAAAAACAGTACCTCGGGTCCTGCATCTGCCCACGCAAGCTCGGATGTGAATCTGACGACGGCGAACGCTGGATCCTCCTCTGTAGTAGCTACGATCGTCGTCATTTTGGTAAAAAGAAAAAGGTAACAACCAAAATAAAACACTAGATTCCACGGTCTCTTTATAGTAGAAGAAGTGAATCCCTAAAATTTTAGGGCTACTCTAGACAGTAAGAGTGGTTTTAGTACTTTTTTTCGTCTCCAGAAAGCAACAGTAGAATTCTATCCTCATCATAACCTCATATATATATATATATAGGGAGCCGGTTAGGTCCTCCAATGGAGGACGGTGACCGTCCTCCAAGATCCACGTGGAGCTCCACGTGTCACCCAAAACACTTTTTTGGTGCCACTTGGAGCACAGGTGGACAGTTTAGATCAATATTAAAAAATAAAAATTCCGAAAAATAAATTTTAAACCCACAAGTCAAAGTTTGATGATTTTCATTGGTCCACATTTCACGATTCAAAATATACACGGTGGAGATGAGTTTTTAATTTATTTTTTTTTCAAAAATGATCTAAGCAATGCACCCAAGGTCCACGTGGCACCCAAAAGTGTTTTGGGTTATTTGGGGGAAATTTATATTTTTGGCCCTACAAGTTTGCTTATTTGCATAAACGGTCCTATAATTTTAATCTTTTTTAACTGATAATCTCATTAGAGTGCACCTTATTTAATTAAGTTGACGGTCACTATCTAAAAACGGCATTAGATGATAATCTATTTTAATTTGGTACATGATATAAAATTACTATTAAAAAAAAAAAACTCGTTAACATACCGCTATCTTAATATAGTGACCACTAATATACCGCTATCTAAAAAAAAATATCTTTTAGGATAGCCGCCTGTGACGGGGCCAATACTCGAGCTTGCAGCATGGTGCTTAAGGTACGATATGTGGTGCTAGGAGGGCACGCGACATGGGGGCCAAGAGGGCCTTGTGATGTGGTCGCGCTGCGGGGACGCAACACGATCGCATAGAGGGGAAAGACCGAGAGCGACGCGGACGCGACACAGCCAAGGTAGGCTAGCGATGCAGGAGGCGTTGCGGTATATCAAACCAAGGGGTTTGAGGTCCTCCTGCCATTCGGGCTGAATAACTGTTTTACCCTTCTATAGGGGAGAAGAGCTGCAGAGTTACCTTCCACTCACACGGGGCCTTGCGTTGTCAGAGGGGGCGCAAGTGTCTCATAAGCCTGAAATGGTGGGCCTAGGACGTCGATGCAGCGATGCCGTATGGCACCCAAGGGAGGTTGATGTATGGCTCCGGACTACGCGTCGCGGTGCATACAACTGGGCAACCTCACGAGGAGAATATCAGCGCTGCGTGAGACTCAGTGAGCACGACAGCATGTGGGCCAAGGATGAACAAGTGTTAGTAATTCGGAACGCACACGAAGGTAAGCTGCGTGGGACTCAGTTGAGCACGCGAGCACGAGGCACAAGGCACAAGGCTGTGGGCTTGGTTCGGTATGTGACCAAGACATGGTGGCATGGGGAGCTGCATGCCAAGACTGTTGCGAAGCAAGGTATTAGTATAGTGCACAGGGTGAAGCTTGAGCAAGCCAAGTTTAGCACAGTGGTGTAAATGAGCGTGTCGTAAGGGGCACGATATAGCTGGGTGATAGGCCGCAAAATAGAGGTAACCACGTTGAGGAAGTTCCCGTCCTCTAGGCGGGTGGCATCAGAGCTGATGTGTAGATGGGTTGGCTTCGTTAATGCAGTAGCGAAGCACCGCGCGGATTGAAAGCGCGTCGAAAGACGCCCCGCGACTGTTGGTATCAGAAGTAAGCTGACCTAGCTTAACGTGCGTTAGGTGCCGCACATGACTGAGGTTGCAGAAGTGCGACCCCGTGACAAGCCGCTGCGATATGTTAGCGGCCGCTATCTTAAAATAGCGACCGCTAATATACCGCTATCTTTAAATATAAAAAAAGTTTAAAATTAAAATAGCGGCCGCTGCAGTATGTTAGCGGCCGCTATCTTAATTTTTTTTTATTTTTTTAAGATAGCGGTATGTTAACGGCTGTTATCTTAAGATAGCGGCCCCTAACATACCGCTATCTTAAAAAAAAAAATTATATATATATATAGCGGCTGTTGCGGTATGGAAGATAGTGGCCGCTAACATACTATTATATTAAAAATATATATATATATATATATATATATATATATATATATATATATTTATTTATAATACCGGCCAGTATGTTAGCGGCCGCTAACATACCGCTATCTTAAAAAAAATAATAATAAAATAAAACAAAAAATAAATTCTTAATAATAGCGGCCGCTGCGATATGTTAGCAGCCGCTATCTTAAGATAGCGGCCGCTAACATACCACTATCTTAAAAATAAAAATAATAATAAATAGCAGCCGCTGCGGTATGTTAGCAGCCGCTACGGTAACATACCTTTGCGGCCGCTATCTTAAGATAACGACCGCTAACATACCGCTATCTTAAAAAGAAAAAAAATAATTTTTTTTATTTTTTATAATAGCGGCCGTTGCAGTATATCTTAAAAAAATATTTTCTTTTATTTTTTAATAATAGCGGCCGCTACCGCTATCTTAAAAAAAAAAAAAATTCTTTTCTTTTTTATTTTATTATTATTTTATTTTTTTAAATAGCGGCCGTTGCGGTATGTTAGCGATCGCTATCTTAAGATAACGGCCACTAACATACCGCTATCTTTTTTTATTTTTTTTATTTTTTTTAAGATAGCGGTATATTAGCGGTCACTATCTTAAGATAGTAGTCGCTAACATACCGCTATCTTAAGTTAGCGATCGCTATCTTAAGATAGCGGTATGTTAGCGACCGCTATCTTAAAATAACGTTATATTAGTGGATTTTTTGAATTATTTTTTTTGTCATTTATGTCTTCCGTTATTATATTTTTTGTAGATTACTAACTAATAAAACTTATATTAGATAATACAATAAACTCTCTTATTCTTTTTATCCAAAGCCATCATTTTAAGATAGCGATCGCTATTTATCTTAAAATAACAGTTTCTATCTTTAGAAAACAATATGTTAACAAGTTTTTTTGAATTATTTTTTTTTTTACTTATATCTTACGTTCTTATATTTTTGGCAGATCACTAACTAATAAACACAGTAATCTTTTTTTTTCATACCCTAAAATCTATCATATATTAGCGAGCGCTATCATAAAATATCGCCCGCTATCATAAAATAGTGCCTACTACCTTAAAATACCGGATACCACGACCCACAATTATAAGAAAACGAGCGCTACTATAATCGGAACTGAAAAAATGGACAATAAAAAAAAATTTATATATATAATGAAAAAATAAGTGGATGCTGAAGTGGAAACGGCTTGGCTTGGAGTTGACCTATTCGGCACAGTTTCAAACTATAGGGTTGTTTTTACAAATAAGCAAACGTGTAGGGCCGAAAATGCAAAATTTCCTATATTAGGATAGGAGACCCGAGTGCCACGTGACTTAGTACTCGCGTTACCTTTTCATATCTGTGTGACTATCAATCGGTCTGGCCTGGATTTTGATTCGCGTGAGGGCTGCAACAGAGCCGAGCCAGCTCAACAACTTGACTCGACTCAGCCCGAAAAATAAGAGCTTTTTTCTTTAGAGCTTGGCTCGAGAGCCGAGCTAAACTCAGCAGTTTTTAGCTTGAATGAACAAAGTCGAGCTCGAGCTAAAGCCGGCTCATCTCGGCTCTTTAGCTCTATGGCTCTATAGCTCGGTTTATATATATATATATATATATATATATATATATATATATATATATATATATATATATATATATATATATATATATATATAAAGTAATTAACTTTGAAAGGTCTATTTCACCTTTTAAAAAGTAGGGAAATTTGCATTTTCGGCCCTACAAGTTTGCTTATTGGCAAAAACGGCTCTATAGTTTGAAACTGTGCAGAATAGGCCAGCTCCAAGCCAAGCCGTTTCCACGTCAGCATCCACTTATTTTTTTATTATATATATGTTTATTTATTTTTATTTTGGTCCCTTTTTTCAATTCGCAGAGCTCGCTCTTTTACAATTGCGGGTCGTTATATCTTATCTTAAGATAGATAGCGGTCGCTATCTTAAAATGGTGATTTTGGATATGAAGAAAAAGAGAGATTACTGTATTATCCAATATAAGTTTTATTAGTTAGTGATCTGCAAAAAATATAAGAACGGCAGATCCAAGTAGGGCTACAACAGAGCCGAGCCAGTTCGACAATGCGACTCGGCTCGACCCGAAAAATAAGAGTTTTTCTCTTTAAAGTTCGGCTCGAGAGCCAAGCCGAGCTGGACAATTTGTAGCTCGAATGAACAAAGCTGAGCTAGAGCTAAGGCTGGCTCAGCCCGACTCGGCTTTATGGTTCGGTTTATATATATATATATAAGTAATTAACTTTGAGAGGTCTATTTACCCTTCAAAGTAATCGTTTAAGTTTATCTAAAGGTTACTTTAAAGGGTAAATAAGAACTTTTGCCCCCACTTGCCCTAATTTATCTAACAATTTATTTATTTCATATGTTACGTACTTGTGTTTAATCATTCATTTAAATCTTTTGTAGAATGAATATTTAATTGAGTAGAAGTTTTAAAAAGTACTAGGAGAATTTTTTTTATAATAGAACATACTTGGCTCGAAGCTCAGCCCGAACTCGGAGAGCCGAGCTAGAGCTTGAAATTTTCGAGCTCGAAAAGCCTAGAGCTTACCTCCAGCTCGGCTCGTATAAGGTATAAAGCCGAGCTAGAGCTGACCTGAGCTCAGGCTCGGCCCGACTCGATTGCAGCCCTAGACCTAAGTAAAAAAAAGAATAAAAAAATTAAAAAAAATCCGCTAACATACTGTTATCTTAATATAGTGATCGCTAACATACCGTTATCTTAAGTTGGGGAATTTTTTTTTTTTAATTTTTAAAAAAAAAATAGTGATTTCATACCATGTGCACAATTAAAATAGATGACCATCTAATGCCGACCTTTAAAAAGAAAAAAATAATCAAAAAATCCGCTAATATACCGTTATCTTAAGATAGCGATTGCTAACATATCGCTATTTTAAGATAGTGACTGCCATTTTAAGATAGCGACCACTATCTTAAGTTGGCGTCGCTATCTTAAGATAGCAGACCGCTAACTTAAGATGACGGTCGCTATCTTAAAATAGTGGCAATTTTTTTTTTTATCATGTACATAATTAAAATAGATTATCATCTAATTCCGCTATCTTAATATAGCGGTAATTTTTTTTTTTTACCATGTATGCAATTAAAATAGATTATCATTTAATACCGCTATCTTAAGATGGCGGCAATTTTTTCTTTTACCATGTATATAATTAAAATAGATTACAAAAGACATAAATAACAAAAAAAATAATAATAATAATTTAAAAAATCCGCTAAAAAACGTGTTTGGCAAGCCGAGTTCTTGAGGATTTCTCAGGTAAAAAACGTCATTTTATACAAAAGTGAAATAGTTTGTCGTTTGGCAACAACGTGGGCCCCACATATCTCAGAAAACTTTTAAAAAAACTTGAATTTTATTTCCCATTTAAATTCTGCTGAAAATCATTTTCGCCCATGAACCTAGCAAAAGCTCTCATCTTCTTTCTTCGTCTCTGCATCTCTCTCTCAACTACCGCTTGGGTTGTATTAGTGTACTTGTATTGCTTTCTTGGATAGTTGACTTCGAAGAAAGCAGTTTAATTGATTTTAATTTAAACTATTTTTATTCATGTTGAATCCTACCTAGGTGCCTCAAGTTTGTAGTTTATGATTATTTTGCGGAGATTTATGCAAGTTTTATAGTTCCAAGGTAGACTTTCTTTATCTAAGATTGCTATAATTTTCTTGAAAATTATAAACGGAGGACATATTTATTAAGGGCAAAGTGCATGCAGCTGACGTGGCACCACGTGACTGGCTGCACTGACATTAATTGAGCCCCACCGCACTTATAGACAATTGCATCACGCCACATCAGTATTATCTACATTAAATCTGCCGTCCATATAACATTATCCTAATTTGATTGTTACATAATCTTCCATTAATTCTCAAGTAAAATATTGGCATTGAAGAATCATTTTATAATAACCATTTACCTTAGCATGTGCAATGCAAACAGTGGAGAGAACATGAGGAAGGCAAAAACGAATATATAAAAAAAGGGTTCATGGGAGCTCATCGCTCTATTAAAAATAAAAAATAAAAGAAAAAAGAAAAAGTTCAATGGGAACTCATGCTCCTTGTACAATAGTAACTTCACAGTCCCACATTTTAGGTCATGGAAGACTTCTTACGCAATCGCTGCCATTTCTCCCTTGTTCTTTTTGTCTTCTGTTTGATTCATCATTGGTAGAGATGATGAAGCTCCTGAGCCCTGATCCCCAAAAGGGGCAATGGGCTTTTTTTTCTTTCTTTCGGCAGCTTACAATAATCTAACTCTGAATTGAGAAACGCTTAGGTGGAAAATTGGCAATACACTCTTGTGGGGTATTTGCTGGGATTATCTAGCAAGAACCACCACTAAAAACATGTGGCGCGCATCACGTGATTTTAGAATCACTTTTTGGGATGTGTGCTATGTGAAGTAAAAAAAAATGACCTTCACATGGTACGCCGCATGATCTCAAAAATCATTGTGTGAAATATTGAGACGAAAAATAATTTCCACCATCTGGTTCAAAACAGTCGATGGTTTTCAGCAGGGGTGAGATTACATTTTCTTGGAGTGCAAGTAATGGTACCCTTCACTAATAAGTATATGATACTTAATTCGGATCGGTTTCATTGCGATTTGATATTTAGCATAGAATTTCTCTATTTTTTTTTTATAGAAAAATTTCTCTATTTCTATTTGAAGGATGAGTTTAGATTTGGCATATTTCTCTTCATTAACTCCCTGCACAATATAAATTGATCCAGGACTATCCGTGGCTCACCATTGATTTAGCATCGAATTTCTCTATTTCTATTTGAAGGGAGGATGAGTTTAGATTTGTCATATTTATCTTCATTAATTCCTCGCACAACAATATAAATTGATCCAAGACCATCAGTTGATCACCATTGATTTAGCATCGAATTTCCCTATTTTTATTTCAAGGATGAGTTTAAATTTGCCATATTTCTCTTCATTAATTCACTGCACAACAACATAAATTGATCCAAGACTATCAGTCGATCACCATTTATTTCGACTGCAACTACTTATAGTGATCGTACACTGATCATATCGTTTAATGGGGACTACAAACCAAGCTCAGTGAGAATCATGTCTGAATTACTTGACAGATCAAAGATGTTTACAAAATTCATCAGAATAACAGCTAACTAAATCCTCTTTTGGTAGAGATATGAGCCTCAGTCTCTAATAAAAACTCTTTTTTTTAGAAAAATGAGTAATAAAAATACTCTTGCAGATGTGTATGCACCAAAATTCGATAGCTGACAACAAATAATCGTTCAGCAACTCTCAACGAATCATCAAACCTTGCATAGCCTGTGAGCCTTCTTCAGTGGCCTTGTTAGCTTGGATGGTGCTTATGACATTTGCAACATTACCCTGAGACAGATGAGGCAGCAAGAAGGAGAAAATTTTAAGGACACTATTTCCAAAGAATCTATATACATATATATATATATATATATATAGAAAAGGCGTTTGAAGTCTCAAGTGAAGAAAATAATGTTTACCCTCCAAACTCCGAGCTTCGAACGAAGGGATTTCCACTGCGACAGCCCAAAGACACGCTCGGTACAACGGCTGCACATAAAGTATCATATAAAGAAATGGACAATAGGGAGGCAGAATGATGTCATCAGTTGTGCCTCAGTCTCCGTAAATTTGGTGGCATGGCGTGTTTTGGCGTCTCTTAATCTTATTACTACAAGGTGGCCAATAAAACTTTTGTGCTGGACCCCACAGTAACCCAAAATCACTTGATAGTCTTTCTAAACTCGGGTATATTACATGTGAGGATGGCCTAGTCTTCATTTCAACAGCAATCCACTAGCAAGTCAATGGTCCAGGATTAGTCTTCTTGATCCCACCATCATATGGTCCCAACTCATCAACGTAGCATTTAACAATTCAAGGAAAAAGAGAGAATAATGATAGAGCTATATAATTACCTCACAACTACGGATTGATTCATCTGGTCCATTTTACAATCAAGTAGCTTAGCTGTTATCGCCTTTAACCACCCATGGCTCCACCTCGTCCGTGACCTGCAACAATATTTTATTATCCCACAAAGAAATGAAAGTTTAGCAAAGAAACTTAAAAAGGGAAGAAAGAGATCGAGCTTACCCGGAGGGTGTCTTTTATGACAGCATATGGGATCTCACCAGAAACATTTGAACCGAGATCAGCCAATGACATCAATCTCATCTTTGTTATACAGTCTTCATGGACCAAACCTGAAAGTCATTATTAGAGAGAAAAAACAAGGATTAATACAAAAGAAAAAAGTTTAACAAAAGAAATAAATGTCGAAAGACTATAAAGAGGTGGGGCATATGGAAGAATCGTACCATAGCTTTTTAATAAAGTAGAATTTGCAGCATGGAAATCTAAGTAGGCATCCAGCCTATGCGTGAGAAAGATCTTCAGAAGCTGATATACCAAAGCATATTTGCCATCTTTCTCTAACTGCCCTATGGCAGGCATATCTAGCAAATCACACTGCAAGAAAACAGCAAGCTGGGGATTCAAAATCTCTTCACAGTCTTGCCTAAAATATGACCTAGCCGTCTAGGATGAAAAAAGCCAGAAAAGAAACTGCACAGTGATTCGATATGACAGATCTAAAATTGAGCTAGATATAGACATACAACATCCAAATCAAAGGGTGTTTGATTTGCATCTTTTCAGGCTAAATGGTGTCACCCAATGGCACTAGGTTCAGCATGCACGTGTCGGTTCATAAGCTTGGCCTCTAACTGGGTGGTGTATCCAGATTAGTGATGCTAAAGCAAGCATAGCTTATTAGCCATTCCAAGTCCATGCAGAAGATTCCAAAATGAGCAAACATATCATACAGAGTTTGGTGCCAAGCCAAACATCATCATAATTCCTAGAAAATCACAATTATAAGGAATATTTCAGGGTCCTTGAGAGATGATAAATGACTCCGAAGGTAAAATATCATTCAAATCAGCCAAAACAACAGTGGCTAGCCAGATACCCATCAGAGATTAAATCTCAGGGAAATCCGAACTCAAAAATGATTTTAGGAGTTTACAGAAGTTTCTGTGACTGACCAAATGTGTTGTGGAATTTGTCTGTAGCTTCTGAAGCCTGACTTCTGTAAATATTGTGTAAGTTTCATACTTTATGCAGGTGTAGAAAATGTAGAGGAGAAATTTAACACTATCAGAGCAAAAGAAAAGTGAATGGTCGCTCATTTTGTGAGTTATCTGAAATCAAATTAAGATGTAGGAGCTCTAACCAATGATGACAAAATTGGATTGGATCGCAAAATCATATAGGTGGTAAAATCGTGAATCGTAAGATTTTTTCATTTTTTTTTAAATAACTATAAATAGAAGGCCGAGAGCTGGAAGGATGCAGCAATCAAATCCTGCACACAAACCAACTGAGCAACTCATGACACCCAAACATATAGACTACGGCACAAGGTCGATCCATTACCACCTATAGAAAAATTAAAAAACATGGACCATCATCAATCAAACAGTGGTCAATGGTTTAAAAAATCAACACTGAAATATTTCATCAATTCACTGTTCATTTTCACACCATCGGATAGACAGAAAATATTAAATTTTATTTTTATGGAATTTTTTTTCTTCTAAAAAACTGAGGGGAGGGTGAATTCTAGAGGGGATAAGTGCCTCGTGGGAACTGGGTGCCTTGGCAACTGAAAACATGGAAATAAGGGGACCGATCCAGCATGGGGTCGCTGAACCTGAGTCCAGTATCCCTTTATTCTTATTAATAATGCTTTAACCACCTATTTTTTCAGTTCATCTACTAACAAATCAATCAACGAGAAGACCACTTACATGGGGTTTCAAAGGAAATATATATATATATATATATATATATATATATATATATATATATATATATATATATATATCATTATATATTACACTATCACAACTTGTCAAGTGATCAATGATTCGCCATCAACCAAATATTCATAAGGTCAAAATATAAAACATAAAAAAACTATGCACATAAATGTGAGTCATAATTCTTAGTTTTCTAAACATCATTCATAGTCATTCATCGCCATCAATATTACCATCCCCATCTGTCTCATCATCTTCTCAATGGCCTCAAATCTTGATTTTTCGCCTCCACCATCAATCAACGCAAATGAACCATGTAGATGATGAAGATTAATACAGTTGCATGCAAAACAGTTGTCTAACAATCGAATTCCATTCAGCGACGAAGAAGATATCACAAGAAAAACAAATTATTTTTTTGTTTTAAAAACCACTTTAAAACACTAACAGATTGGTAAAACCTACAAAAAGTAAGTTTTTTTTAATGTTATTTCTCATTACTTAAGTATCAAGTTCAAAAAATAATTATTTTAAGTGAATCTCGGAAAATAATAGATTTACTGGTTAGTTTGGGGAAGGTATATGCCCATAGAAGAGACACGAAGGATTGTGGAGTTACAGAGATCTTAGGGCTGAACATAAGCAAGTAGCCAAGGACTCGCAAGGCCGACCCCAAATACATGGGATAAGTGTATGATGATGATAACGAAATTTCACGGTTTGCATTAGTAAACTTTTTTCCTGATAGCCAAATATAAATATTATCCAAATGTAATATTTTCTCACATTTTTTATTTCATCTGAAATTAGCAGTACAAAAAGAAAAATACCAGCTGATTTTTCTAGTATATAGCAGTCCCAGAGCTGAGATTTTAAACCTTCTGAACGTCTTGTGAATCATAAGAATCGCATTGAATTGTAAAAATCATATGATTCAGTATTTAAATAGCGCATTTCATATATGATTTATGGGATTGCACAAGTTGTGATCTGAATAGCACAATTCAATTTGAATCGTACAATTTCAACAACCAAGCAGTAGGTTTGCAAGTGGAAAGATTACTAATCCAGAATCGATTGCATACAAATCACTCCTCTAGATACTTCCTGAACTTTATGAGAGGAATAGAGCTGCTGATTTTTCTCATAGCTTTTCTTTTTCTAGGTTACCAAGACTGGTGAAAAATCTAAGAAGGCGCTATTGCAGAACAGATTACATTTCCTATTTGGTTTGCATGAGCTTTTTAGAGTTTCTATACGTGATAAATCAAGTTAACCTTCTCACCACTTACCTATCAAAAGAGATTTGGTCAGAAAGAAGTTTGGTTGATTTGTATGAATTAATTTAGGTATTTCAGTATTATGGTGCTGGTTTGAGGGTTCAATCTAATGTGGAAGCAGCTTAAAATTCATCTTCCTGTAGTTTTCATACAACAATGCATGATCTAAATTACAAAAAAAGTAGAAAAGTTAACTAGAACTCCTGAATATAAAATGTATAATGTTCGTGGGGAATAAAAATGATCCATCACAAAAAAACAAACAGAAACCACGTACCAGAATGTTTGCGTCAGAGGTTGGGACAAGTCCTAAAAAATATTCCTACCCATTATTGTGTATACCCTCCCCACCCATTATTGTATAGCCAGAAGTAAGATACCTGAAACACATCTGATGCCTTCACAAACTCCACTATGGCTCGTACAGCTTCCTCTTTGGCTTCACTCATAGTATAAGCATCCTCACCCGAAAAAGTCGCCAAGTATTTGGTAAGAAAAGAGAAGGAATCTTTTGCAGAACTGCAAAATGAAATGGAAAATTTATCACTAACAACAGAATCCTATAGTGTGTACGAATGTGTGCCGCATTTATAAATGTAAACAGCTTACTTGTGCACTAATATGTACCTTTTGCTTTCCTTTAAAATATTTGAAATTGTGAGGAAGAGTTCCCTCTGGTCCAAGGTGCCAATATTCCATTCTTTCAAGAAATTATCCATCTTTTTGAAAGAAGGTGTAATGCTTTCGGTAACTTTTCCATTGATTGCCAAATTAAGGGCCTTTGTGTAAACAAAGAACCTGCTATAAGGATTCTCCAGTAGGTTGTACAGATTGAACAAGCTGGAACAAGGAGGTAAAGTGTAAGAGGTGAGACTATAAAAACCCATAAACCAAAAGGAAGATGAATTTCTAATATTACATCTTTAAGCGCAATACTGGCTTGTCGCTTGGTTGCTGGGTGACTTTTGCACATATAAGTTTTGCCATCTCTAACGCTTCATCTAGACTTTCGGCTTTTGTGACAAGGTTACAGATAATAGTGAAGATGCACTCCAAATCTGAAATGAAGAACAGCAAAGGGAGTTTCATTTCTATGAACCATGAATATTTAATGAGGCACAGAAAATAACAAGAACAACTCAAAATCCATAAGACAAACAAGCTCACTGCACATCAGATGTCTTAATTACACATACCATTGCTAAGGGTATGATGGTAATTTAAAATAAAAAAATTTCTAAAATTAAGTGCAAAGAAGCACATTGTATGTGCAATTAGTGGCTGGCTCTCTATTACAACCCTTTCATCCTGAAACCCTTGTTTAAAAGAGAGTAGTTATAATTTTAAAGACAACTTTTTGGGTTTTATATTCAAAGCCCCTCTCTTTTTACATAAAAACCCCATTATTCTCATTCAATCGAGAGGGACAGAGCGAAAAAAAGAGAAAATTGATCGCAGCAGCAACACTATCAACAGAAAAAAATAAAAAGCTGCAAACAAAGAACCAGAAAAAACCGAGGTTGGAAAAAAAAGGACTATTCCTTTCTATCTTGCAGGGTACACTTACATACTTATAATTAGTATTTATTTATCATTTTCTCTTAGAATCTCTCTCACGAGTTTGGATATTGCAGATTTTTTCCTAATTTTAGAAAATTATCCTTCAATCTTCTTTGTTGGTTTTTTTAACATAAAGCATGTAATCATGCCACATGCAGGCACTTGAGGTTGACATCATCATGGCACGCAGTAATGCTCCAAGTCGTTCTATGTCATTCCATGAACTGTTGTGTCGAGCCAAGGTGTCAGGACGGCAACAATGTTGAAATCTGCCATGCCTAGGTAACACTGAGTCATAAATCTTACGGTTACGGTCAATGGGCTGGAAAACACAGACACAAGAATGCACTCATCAATCAAAGCTATGCTGCCTTACGAATGAATCTCTACTCTTATTGAGTTATTTGCCCACACCATCCCAAGAAAAAGGTACCCAAAATTGAAGTTGTTGCCTCCAAGAAGAGATAAAAACAATAAACAATACAACATTATGCACAATGAAAACCCTACGAGCTTTCCCGTTAGCATCTGACTTCTTTTCTAAAATTAACAAAATATAGATGGGCCTTATATGAATTGTGAAAACTTATCTCTCATTTGTAGCCACGCATGCATAAATATAAAGAAGTTTGCTTTGTTAAATTTCAAGGTAACTCTATCATTAAGTAAATGGTACTAAAGTATAATCAGTTAATCACAAACTCGGATGATTATAGAAAATTCAAGCACTCTTATTTTTACCTTTCTCCGGCACTTTAGAAAATATCAAGTCAGCAGAAGTGAGCATAAGGGAGGCCAAATCTAACCATCTCTCACTTACCATGCATTCTTGGGCCTCAATGCATAGTCGCGTTACCTGAGGCTCTGCAACCTGTCAACAAAGAATGAAAAAAATTTCTTATATTGAGAATTATCCAACATCCTAATTTAGGAATCCAATTGATGCAAAGCACAAGTCAACAAAAATAAGTACATAAATAAATAAATATCAGAGAAATACTTCAAAACATTAATAAGCAAGATCCCGTTACCATAAGCACAATTAAAGATATACATAAAATACCTAAGGGAAAGCAAAAAATCTTGGAAAGCTATATACAAAGTAATCTTTTAACGATCCGAAAGATATTATTTACCGGAACTCAGGCTTTTGTAAAGTCCTTAATTAAACGTGGTTACAGATAAAAGGTCTGAAATAGTCGAGGATAGATGATACTTGTCAGAAATACTTATGTTCCACTGTTGTCATGGGAGATTGTTTTATAACATACAATCGCCCACTATGACCCACGTCATCACCATCAGTGTTATAAAAAACAATTCATTAATCAATGTAACAGTGGAAAACCATAACAACATGAACCAAATCAAATCATAAAATTTTAATGGAAATTTTGGGGTGGCTATTTTTTTAATAGTCCACCCATTCAATTTGTATGTGTATTACTATTTCGCCAAGAGTGTTTTGATGGTTGAGTGCATTTTTATAGAGTCTAGGCATTTTTCATATCTTTTCTTCACTATAGTGGCTCTCCTCCTTGTGCCCCTGCCCGATCTGAGGCCTTTCTTTGGACGGCCACTTGTAATAAGATAAAGACTTGCATTAAGCAAAACGCAATCTTGCACAATACGTACTATTACATGAACAAGTTTCTCAATGTCATCGAGCAGTGGCGGCTGAAGCCATTCAGGTTAAGATAGTGTCCTTCTTTAGTTGTTTATACTTTTCTTTGTCTTGGGATATATGGAAATAACATAATGATAGATGCTTTAGGCAAAATGTTGAAGACAGGCCACTTAAATCAAGTGGGTTACTTGTCAAAATGGAAAAAGTAAAACGACTAAGGTATCACAGAAATTAAAAATTAGAGCAGAAGAAAGAGATGGAAGAAGAGAGAGAGATAGAAGAGAAAAACCAAGAGTTTGGGAGTATGTGCTTATAGTTGCATGTCCCCTGCCTCAATCCTTTTATATATAAAGACCCAAAAAAATATTCCTATTACAAGTTGTCCACAAAACTAATTCTTGTATCTACATTAATGAAACTATTTATCCTAAAGTAGCCCAAGTCAAATATATGAATAAAAACTAACTCCTAATATTTTCCCCTCAAGTTCGAGCATAGAAATCATTGATACCCAAGTTGGAGAAGATCCTATTGATACGAACTTTAGGTCCGCCCGTTTGAATCGTGGCCGGATAAAAATGAAACGTCAAAAGAGAAAGTGGACCCACGAATGGATTTTTTAAAAAAGCCTGTTAATGACCCGTGTGCACATTATTTTAAGCAATATTTTATCTAGGTTTAGTTTCCTTTCTTATTAGGATTCTTTTAATAAGTGGTTTGTTTTAGTAGGACCAAGTGGCGCCACCCAAAGAGGACAATATTTTTACATATGGCGTCGAGGCATTACATAGGTCCTAGCTGTAGAAGGTGATTTATATGCGGTCACAATTATCTAATATTATTCATACAATTTTAGATAGATTGGATAGGTTAAAATTTATATTCACGATATACATATTGATGAAATATGTTACCTAACACAGGATTTAGCTTGGATTTACTTTTTTCTTCTGAAATTTTTTTACTTAACGAAATAAATTATCATAGTTAATAAATTAAATATCAATAAACAATATTCAACTGTATTCATCAAAAAATAAAAATAAAACACAAATATTCAACTATATCCACAGACGATATCAACAAAAACAATTATCATAAATTCTCACATAGATACTGAAAGCTTATGGAAAAACAGTACCTCGGGTCTCGATCTGCCACATAAGCTCGGATGTGAATCTGACGACGGCGAACGTTGGATCCTCCTCTGTAGTAGCTACGATCGTCGTCATTTTAGGGTTACTCTAGGCAGGAACAGCAACAAGTTTTAGTACTTTTTGGAAATTTGCATTTCAGCCCTATAAGTTTGCTTATTTGCAAAAACGGCCCTATAGTTTCAATCCTTGCACAATAGGCCAGCTTCAAGCCAAGCCGTTTCCACGTCAGCACTTGGTTTAGATAATTACAAATGGTTAAGAAAATTTACGCGTGGAAATTCTTAGGGATTCTTTAAATACTAGAGATTTTACATTTAATTTTTAGAGATTCTATATTTTAAATTAACTACAATTGGTTGGTTTAGATAATTACAATTTGAATTGGTTGGTTTAGATAATTACAATTTATGTGTGATGGTTATCAAATAAGAAAAAAGAGACACAAAAAATATATTACATATCAGTTTTCGTTTTCTTAGCGAATGTAATATGGGAAAACTCATGTGCGACAAATGAATTGCCAAGATTCCCGTTGTTTGGATGACATCCAAAGGGTCGGAAATTATCTTCACATTTTAAACTCATGTGCGGCAAATGAATTGTCGAGATTCCCGTTGTTGGGATGACATCCAAAGGGTCGGAAATTATCTTCACATTTTTCGTCAAAATCCGAGAAGAAATGGCGCGGGGTCCCTCAGTTTTCTATCTTCCTAACCTTCAGACTTCTCATCCGTATGACTCTTCTCATAATATCACATGTTTTTCACGGACGAAAACCATTGACTGATTTAAATAAGACGATGGAGATTGTTTTTTTTTTCAATCTTCCTCATGATAGATCTTAAGATCATGATGCCCCTGTCAGATGGCCTGATGTTGATTCTATCATGGATCAAAATCTCGGCCGATATTTCAAATTTTCGGCAGAGACATCTCGGTTTCGGGTCGATACCGAGGCGAAAATATACATTTTATCGTTACCCCCAAAAAATCGAAATTATCGGCCGATAATTTCACACAGTTGAGTTTTGAAATTTTTTTAATAGGGTTTACACCCAGTTTTTGCAACAAAAAAAATCAGTTTTTTTCCTTTCTTTTTTTAATAGGGTTTAAATCCAATTTTTGCAAAAAAAAAAAATACCTTTTTTTTCTTTTCTTTTTTCTCTCCTCAATTTTTTTCCCCTTTTTTTCCCTTAAAAAAAAGAAGAAGAAGCAGCCAAGGAGGTACCTGACTTTTTTCTTTCCGTTATTTCTTCTTCTCCTCTTCTTCTTCTCTGGCTTTTTCTTTTTCTTTTCTTTTCTTTTTCTGCCTTCTGCGTGTAGGTTTAGACGAGAGAGAGAGGAGAGAAAGAGAGAGAGATGGGTTTGCGTTTGGGTTTCGTGAGTTTTAATAGGAGAGAGAGACAGATGGGTTTGATAAAATAGATTATAAGCACACGCTTTTTAAGCGATTGTACTAAGTAAAAGAAAAAAAATTTTATTTTAGGGACATGTGAGATATAAAAATACAATCTAAATCGGTTGATATAAAGTTTATTATCTATCGATCCTTAGTAAATAAAATTAGAACAAATCATAATTTACGTATGATATAATAGTTTTTGACTATATTTAATCACATAATGAAGATTACATTTCGTTTTAATCTTGTCCACTAAGGATCAATAGATTATGAACTTTAGATCAGATGGCCCAAATTATGTTTTCAAATCACCATATGATGTCAAATTACTATCTTATATAATAGCCTTTGACTATATTTAATCACATGATGAAGATTATAATTCGTACCAATCTTCTCCACTGTAGATTTATAGATCATGAACTTTAGATCAGACGGCCCAGATTGCTTTTTCACGTATCACATGTCCCTAAAATACAGTTTTGTTTTAACTTTTTTACAATCACTTAAAAAGCGACACACGTTTTTCAAGTGATTACATCGGATTTAAAAAAAGATATGGTATTTTAGAAACATGTGATATGTAAAAATGTAATATGGGCCGTCTGATTTGAAGTTCATGATCAATAGATCTCTGGTATATAGAATTAGAGCACAACACGATACTTGTCATATGATTTATTGTAGTCAATTGTTAAATTATATAATAGCTTTTGATTCCATTTAATCATGTCCTTCAAATCAAATTGCTTAAACGGTGTTTTTAAATTCAATGTAATCCGATGCAATAAGTTGAAAAGCATGTGCAAGTAATGGTTTCCAATAAAAAGCAATCAAAGGGTTTAAAAGGGTTGTTATACATATGGGCACTTTTAGAGATTGCGTGAGCGATAATAGAGGTACCCATATATAGGGGTATGCAATATTTCACATAGTTGATCTTGAGATCATAGCCCAATTAGCAAACAGTAAGATTTTGATTCCACATGTCATACATCCCCAAAATGACCCTGATCATGGGCGTATCATGAGAAGGGTTCTCGGGGGGTTACTTGAGATTTATTCGATGTGAAATCAAAATTGGACCGTCTAATATGCTTTGCATGAGCTCAAGATTCATTATGTGATCAAAAATTAGTTTTACTAGTGTAAATATTTATTCTAACAATGTTAAAAATTTTAAAAAAATCAATAAAATAAAGTTGAGTAAAGTTTGGAGCATATTCAAAATAATCCGAAATTTACCAAAAATTTGACTGAAATTTACCAAAATTTTGACCAATTTACGATTCGGGTCATTAACGAAATTGAAACCAAGATTTTGATCCATGGATTCTATATGGCACACATCCCCAAAAATCAGAGACAGAGCCACGTTATGATTTGGGTGGTCAATTGACCACCCTAACTTTTATATTAATGGATTCTCATCCATCCAAAATTATCTTAACTATAAAAAATTAACAAAAATCTTGAAACATTTTTTTTATGGTATTTGTTTTCATACCAAATATTGATTCTTTGATTTTATTTAAATAAATCCTACGGACTTATTTTTGGAGAGATTTCTCTTACAAGGGACTCTACTATGTTATAGAGCTATATACTCACATATATAGTATATATGCTCTAGTATAATTAATTAAAAAATTAAATAATTTATTATATGTAACAAGGTTTGAACCTACAACCTAACAGTCACAAAGCATCAAGTCTACCACTAGAGTAATTCACTAAGATATGTAATAAAAAAAAAAACTTAACAGATACATAATTTTTTTGTCATTTGGCTATTTTTTTTTAAAAATATGTTATTTTCTTACAATTTTCTGCATATGTATCCAAACTCAGGATTTAGTTAATCATGAGTTTTCCCAACTAGCAATGTAGTTATCCAAACAACGAAAAACAAAGGAATACCATGGTTTCCTACAACAAAGATATTCATGGGAAAATATAGGAATGGTATTTTACTTTCCCATGTTTCCTCTGTTTTTATCCAAATAGGCCCTAAGTGTGAATGATATATCGCATGGTTCTCTACTTTACAAATAGAGATTAAGATTTTAAACAATCATATTGGTTGACTTATTGACTTCAAGAGTTCTGCCAATGATAACTCACCCTAATCATCCCTAAACTACTAAACTATTTGTTTTATTTTATATATATATATATATATATATATATATATATATATATATATTTATTTATTTATTTTTTATTTTTTATTTTTTCTTTTCGATGTAACCCGGCCAACCCATCCCACTTCCAAATTTAGCTTCGTTAATGCTTTTTTCTGTGGTGGGCTCCAACCCATCCAAATCTCCATCCATAACTTAGAAACCTTGACTTTCACAAACTCCCTTTAACCTCCATTATTACCCATTTTAGCTAAACCAAACTTACCCAATTAGGTTTTTCTAATCTCAACAAACTCTAGAAACCTTAAATTGTTAGTATGTTACAAAGCAACCAATTCTTAACCTCTAATTTACACTCATCTCATAAAATAAATAAATAAAAATAAATAAATAAATAAATACCTCTAATTTACATTAGTGACACTTTGTCACACGAAGAGGGTTTTCTAATGGAGAAAGACCATAATCCTTGTAACATGAGATTGAACAATAAGAGCTCGACACTTATCAAGCATTTAATGGTCCCATTCTTTATAAAATAAGGTCTCTTTTTTTTTTCTCATGAAGCTCATCCATCTTTTCCATGAATTTATTGTACGCTTTTGAGATTTATTAAAATGTAATTAACACTTAGAAAGTACAATGCGCTAGATTACAATTGTTAAATTGATAAAAAATAATGAAAAATACAAATATAATAATAAAAAAATAAGTAGGTGTTGATGTGGAAACGACTTGGCTTGGAGTTGACCTATTGTGCAATGATTGAAACTATAGGGCCGTTTCTACAAATAATCAAACTTATAAGGCCGAAAATATAAATTTTCCATTTTCATTTTCAGAAGAGCAACAATAGAATTCTATCCTATGTAGTCTTAACCTAATATATATATATATATATATATATATATATATATATATATATATATATATATATATATATATATATATATTAGGGTATGAGACCCGAGTCTCATGTGACTTGGTACTCGGGTTAGATATGTGTGACTGTCAATTGGTCTGGCTGGGCTTTTGATTCACGTGAAATTTATGGCCCTAAAAACTAGGTTTGGACTTCCCCGAATACAAAATTGTGTCGGGTTCGGCCCAAATGCTTTGGGTTTAGGCTTTTATTTAAGTCAAAATCTGACTCAAACTGGGTTTAGACCGGTCCAAATTTGGGCCAGCCCGAATTGTTTCCTTTAATTAATCAGGGTTCACTGTGTCAAGCCGAGCTTTGATGAGCTCAATCATTTTCTGCCCTAAAAACTAGGCCCTAACTCGACATATTTTCGAGCTAAATTCTAATTAAGCCCAACCAAACCAAGTGTGGCAGGCCCGAGCATTGATATAACCTACGTGTTGTCTAATGGGCACGTCATGACATATAGATGTGTAGTGGTCAAAGATTAACACGAAAAAATAATTTTTATCATCTGATTCAAAGCAAGTAAAGTGGTTGAGACTTGTCTTCTTTTTTTAAAGTGTCCTTGAA
Source organism: Chloranthus sessilifolius (assembly GCA_021018995.1). Classification (NCBI taxonomy): domain Eukaryota; kingdom Viridiplantae; phylum Streptophyta; class Magnoliopsida; order Chloranthales; family Chloranthaceae; genus Chloranthus; species Chloranthus sessilifolius. Next base: position 84,992 of record JAJIZI010000025.1, read on the forward strand.
AAAAAATCATAAAAGTTGAGAGTAAAAAAAAAGAAGTTTTATGGGAGGGGTGGGAAGGATTTAACCCCTTTCCATCTAATTTTTTTTTATACTTTCAATAAATCTATTGGGATCGTTCGGCTCTCCATGTTTATCTGATTGGTGAGAGTCTTCTTTTTCGAGGAGATCGACTGTACAAAATCCTTTTTGCAATCCATACTTGTTTCTGAAACGATTTTGGTCACGGGTTTTACCGACGTTTTGATGACTTTGTTGTTTCGCGAATACATGCATTATTTTTACGACATGAGGCATTGTTTAAAAGCTTCGATTGAAATGATTTCTGAAGCTTTTGATCGGTGTTTGCCACTTTTTATAACACAGTGGGAGCTTTTGTGGATCGTGAGTTTGCCGATGATTGTGGCGTCTCGGATAATTTTTCGGTATTAGTTATCGGGGCGGATCTTCAAAATGGTAATAGATTCTTGAATTTTTACTTTACTTTAAAGGCACTTAAAATTCGTGTAAATGTTAGATGGGTTTTAGATGCCATTTATTATATTTTAACGTTAGTTATTCTAACTATCACTATTGTAGCCCTCAACTCTATAATCATTCTCCATTTTAAATGAAAAGGATAAAATTTCATCTAAAAAAAAAGTGTAATATAAAATTAACATTGAAATGAAAACCACTCTCCGTCTTCTAATTCAAAGGAGCCTTAAAAGCTATCATGTAAAATATATCAATAATAGGCGCACGTGATTCCTTATGACACACATCCAAAAAATTATTGCAGTAGTATAAGACCATAATAAAAAGAAATAGTAAACAATGAGTTTTTTTTTAAAACGTATGAAATGCCATATTATACAGGAAATTGTATAAAATGCATATTTTCATTTAAAGATGGATAAAAGGCGTTTAGAACGAAAAATAAAAATAAAAAATGAGACTTAATTAATTATTTTATTTAATTCTTTTATATTCCTTTCGTACTTTCCTTTTTTATCAATTATTCATTAAATTTTTTTAGGTTTTTTTGCATATACCCTCGGTGTTATGTTAATATTATTAAAAAAATCATGAGTTATAGGTATTTATTCTGCAGCCCCTACTTTTGTGTTTATATTTTATATATCCTCCTGCTGTTAACTAATCGTGAGTTTATGGACGAGAAGTCTATTTTGCCCTTAATGAAACCCATATTTGCAAAATACTATCATTCTAAAAGGCCCTTCATTCATCTATATTTACAAGTTATGTCATTAAAGTTTACCACCATTCTAAAAGGCCCTTCATTCACCTTTATTTATAAGTTATGCCATTATAATTTACCACTATTCTAAAAAGAGTACCTTTACGTATAAAAAAAGGAGTACCTTTAAATCCACCCACAAAATCTTTGAGTTGACCCACGATGAAACACATCGATTGCGTTGAATCAAACGATAGAAATTGTTTATCATCCCAATCTTTCATAAGATCGATCTTTAGATCATGGGTGTACCATTAGAGGGTCAATTTTTTATTTCATATGGTACACACCCATAAAAGTGACCTTAATATCAATGTTAAGCATGCACGTGATGTTAAGGTCACTTTTCTTAGATGTGTGCCGCGTAAAATAAAACATTGACCGTCTGATGGTACGATCATGATCTCAAGATCTATCGTGTGAAAGATTGGAAGGATAAATGATCTCCATCGTTCAATTCAATTCAATCAACGTGGGTGAACTTAAAGGTTTAGTGGGTGGATTTAAAGGTACTCTTCTAAAAGGCCTTTCATTCACCCATTAGATTCAATACTCATCGTATGGGTGATTCCCCCATTAAAGCATGCCAACATTTAGACGAATATTCAACCAATGGAGAATTTGTGGCAAATGATGCAATTATTCTTGAAAAGAAAACTTTCAATCTACATGTTCCAATCAAAATACTCGTCCCTCTAATTTCTTATATGATTCAAGACTCATCAAATGAAAGACCAATTGGTATTAGCCGATATAATTTTTTTCTCGGTATTGGCCAATCCTTAGAACCTAGGTTGCCAAACAAGGTCGATTTTATCGATTTATCCTTCAGCTTTGTTGTATCCAAGTGGAGTTTACTAAAGTGACATCATAACTCATAATGCAGATTAGATATTTTTATTATTGGACCATCATCGACGTCATCGATATCAAGCTTATGAAGAGTCTATTGTGTCGAAAATTTACTCAAACTATCAAGACCCTAAAAATCAGTGAAGACTAAGTTATCAATGAATCGGGGCAGGCCAAAATTTTGACAGCTGACCGAACTCGAGCCCCTACTTCATTTGACCCGATCCAGTTCAAAACCTCCTCATTTTCTAGATTGTATATAAAATATCGTATCCATCTAACCTTTTAGTATACTCCACAAAACCCGAGGTTTGAGGCCCAATTATGGATTATAAAAATTTCAAATTCGATTGGTTGCTACCATTTGATGAATCACTTGTTATGCAATTGATCGGATTCACTACCACATCATTGTTGGTATATTGGTAACCATTATATAATAATGGTGTAGTATTTCATATTATCATTCTGTATAAAAAATTTATCTTTTTATTTTATTTTAGGAATTGGATTGCCTAACCGTGTCTGCTTCCATCCACCGAATCTTTGAGTTCACCAACGCTAAAACACATTGATTGTATTAAATCAGACGATGGAAATCGTTTAGGCATACCATTAGACGATCAGTGTTTTATTAAAAGTGACCTTAACATCACGTACACGATAAAAATAATTTTTAAAGTCATTTTTTTGAGTGTGTACCACATGAAATAAAAAATCAATCGTCTGATAGTGCCACCATGATCTCAAGATCCATTGTGTGAAATGTTGGGATGATAAACGATCTTTATCGTCCAATTCAATGCAATCAACCGTCTGATAGTGCCACCATGATCTCAAGATCCATTGTGTGAAATGTTGGGATGATAAACGATCTTTATCGTCCAATTCAATGCAGTCAACCGTCTGATGATGCCACTATGATCTCAAGATCCATCGTGTGAAAGGTTGGGACGATAAACGACCTCCATCGTCCAATTCAATGCAGTCAACTGTCTGATGGTGCTACCATGATCTCAAGATACATCGTGTGAAAGGTTGGGACGATAAATTATCTCCATCGGCCGATTCAATGCAGTCAATCGTCTAATGGTGCCACCGTGATCTCAAGATCCATCGTGTGAAAGGTTGGGACGATAAACGGTCTCCATCGTCCGATTCAATGCAGTCAATGTTTTTCAGCGTGGGTTAACTCAAAGATTTGGTGGGTGGATTTAAAATTACTCTTTTTTGTAATGTAAGTGAAGGTGCTCCTACTCTAACCACGTATAGAGGATGACAATTTAGTAATTTAATTTAAAAAGGATAAATATGGTATTTAGGCTATTCTTTAATGACTAGGTAACCATTTAAAATTGTATCCATTAAAGAGGGTGTTTTATAAACACCAAAATCCTAATTAGGGAGTTAGCGCAAATAGCTATAATTGGGGTGGGGGGGGTATTTGTAATATCAACATAATTAAGGGTATATTTGCAAAAAACCCAATTTATCTCATGCTCCCTTTTTCTCCTCGTTGCCGTATTTGTTTTTTGGTTCATAATTTTTCCATTGCCATTTTATTCGTGTAGTCCCCCCTTGATGAGTACGAGTAGGAATCCTTGCCACGAATACTAACTGAAAAATATGCCAAGGCTGCAAGGAACTTGTTAACTTGGATTTTGGACCTTTGGTGAGGCCTGACCAAGTGACTATTATATGGATCTATAAGATTGTGAATGGGTCGGGTCAGCCACCCGAGCGTCCACGCTCTCGACAGTGGGCGGAGCCAAAATTTTCTTCATAAGAGGGCAAGAGATGATCAACAAATGTTGGCAATAATTTTTGGCACTTCTTTGGTGCAAAGACTGGTATTCATTGTCCGACTAAAGCAATCATACGATCTAAAATTAACGGCTATCATGGAAGTCTAATAGACCATTAATTTTAGATGACCAATGACTACTTTAAATCGGACAATGGAGAACGTGTTTTTACCAATCTTTTACATAATTGATCTTGAGATCATGGGCATCAAATCACATTGGACATATATATGGTGGTTCTACATGGCTTGCGCCCCAAAAGGAACCTGACTACCAAGAGGTTTTGGTAACACGTAGGATTGTCAACGGGTCGGGTCGACCCGATACCCGACATGAAGCATCTGACCCGAACTTTTGGTCAGGTCAACTCAAATGACATGTCGAACAGGTCAAGTCAGTTAAAAGTTCGGCCAAGTTGGGTCAGTAAATAAATCAATAAAATAGGGGTTTTTTAGTTGGGTCCCATTTTTTTGGAGTCGAGGTGCACCAATCGAGTTGGGTCGGGTCAATCATATGCCTTTTACCCATTGGGCAACCAAAAGTTTAGCCTGACCCAACCAATTGATAGCCATCCCCACCCCCTGGTTGACTCCGCTAATACCCCTCTTGGTACTTGGATGCATGCGAAGTGGATCCAAGTATGATATAGGGAAACAATCATGGTAAAATATGATATGATAAAACGTTTTATCAAAAATTCAGTTGTTTGGGTATTTTTTAATGGTGATAAATGGATTTCCCCTCTTTAACATAAAATTCCATTTTAAATTCCGACCTCTCCCATCGAGAATAGGCGAGAAACGTGGTATGGTAAAACGTGAGCGGGGCTGGGTCATCTCTCTCTCCCTCTCTCTCTCTCTCTCAGCTATGTTGTAATTTTATTTCTACCAATAAAAAATGATGCAATTAACTTTTTTAGATGGATGGCTGGTTCATCTCTCTCTCTCTCTCTCTCTCTCTCTCCATATCATAGCTATGCTGCAAATTTTTTTTCTACGTATTAAAAAAAATGCTACAATTTTTTTTAAGATGGTTGGTTGGCTCATCTCTCTCTCGCTCTTTTTCATCATTTTTTGTAAAACTCAAATTTTATTTTACTCAATTTTACTGTGTTTTCCAAACTTGTATCAAAATACTAGATTTTGAATATTCCTATATTTCTCACACAGACAAATTGCTATACAAGCAGTGATAAGTGAGGTAAAACCTACGATGCTTACATATTACCGCGTACTCCTGGAAGTCAGGAATACATGATAAAATGGAGTAAAAGTTTAACTTTTACTCCATTTTACCAGGTTATATCAAAACAAACCCTTGATACATTTTCAAGCATATCAAATTACCTCAAAATGCAAGCCATGCAAAGGTTGTTGCACACGTATGAAGACAATTAGGCTTTCATGTAATAAAAACCTCTAATCCTCAACTCTATGGTCGAGGGAAAGAGAAAAGTAGAGAAGGAACCAAATTTTGTGTGTGCACTCAATCCACTTTAAGGGGATTGACCACAACAATTAAGTTCGGGAATTGTCGGCCTGTATGTAGAGTCTTAGATATCACAATGGTTACAATATTTATAGTTTTACATCTACCATTGGATGGTCAATAGATGTTGAAAAGAATTTCTATAAAAATAAAATAAAAATAGATGTTGAATAGAATTATTAAAGTTAAGTGATTGTTTTATTTAAAAATTTTGCAAGTGCACGAGTTCGAATATACTTGGGCGAGCACAAGGGTGTCGAACCACAGAGACTAATCGTTTATTTTAAACTAAAGTCTTATTAGAAAGGGAATTTTTATAGAAGTAATTTTCTAATTATTTTATCTAGAAAAGCAAGAAAACAGATTTGAAAAATATTGAGAGACAAGCATGGGATCTCTCTTAGATCTCAAATTCGTAAATAACTTACATCATATTTATACTCTATTCCGAATTTCAAGTACCCCTTACTCTAGGCTACAAGCTCTAGGGCTTCGTATAAAAATTAGATAAATCTAAACGTCAAGGCATCATTGAACGAACCAACTAAAATTATCCTACAAGGTCTAGTTCGTCGGTGAATATCCTATCTAATCCAACCTCAATCCCTACAAGGCCACTGAGATTAAACTAAACATAATTAAACCTTTACAATCCCTCGTTCTCGATGACTCTCGGAATCTCGAACATGCAATCGTACTAATAAAATCGAATTTAAAAATAAAATAGAAACATAAATTAAATTATTTAATTATCTTTGATCGTACAAGAGATCCCAACCTTCGGGACGTTTTAGCCGCGCATTGTTGCTATGATCTTCATCATCGTTGAATCGATTAACGAACGATGATTACAAAGCCCTCAGTCTCACAAACTCTCGCAGATCTGAAATCTAAACCTAAACTACGAGCAAAAAGTCCTACGGCTGAAAAACTCTTTTATTCCTAACCTACGGTCCTTATTTATAAATATATAAGGCCCTAGAACATTGATTTCTATTAGGAACAAACCATAGAACGAATTTAATCTAAACTAAGAAGGTAGAAGATTTTGGAGTCTTGATTTTAGGAAGAATCCCGACTGTTTGCGCTTGAAAATCAACAATAAACTCCAACAGTTGTGCCTGAAAATCAACAATAAACCCCAACAGTCGCGCCTGAAAATCAGCAAGAATCCCAACTTTGACTGGTCGAGAATGGAGTTTGACCTTTCCGAATATTTACATATGAAAAGCCCTCTCCGTTATTTGGTTTGGACTGGTCAAAATGGATATTTCGACCGGTCCAAAATTGTATTTATGGGGCTATTTTGAGCTGAAACGGGCCAGATTCTCATTATGGAAATCCCAAACTTGACCGGTCGAAACTGCAAATTCTGTGTTTTTATGCGAACTTCATTCGGCCATAATGTTTTGTATACAACTCAGATTCAGGTGATTCTTGGCTCGTTAGAAAGCTGAAAAAGTCTTTTTTCCAATAGTATAGGCCTCAAATTCAGCAGATCTATATTAATTTTGGCACTCTTCTTTCTCTCTGCTATTCTGGTAGGTTCTTATCGTAGCTTCAAAACTCCCTTAACATTGCCTTTTTTACCACATTTGCACTTTTAGGCCTTTAGTACCTGTTATATTCAATTTTACACTAAAAGCAAATATTAGTAATTAAATGAGCCCTAGCAATGCCGAGATTTTGGTCTAAATTATGCAACTTTTAAGGCCGATCATTAAGCAAAAATGGTGTGCTTGTGGCAAAAATGGTGTGCTCAAAATGTTTGCAGCCAAACGAGGGCTTTGTTTAGGGAATTGATTGATCAACTCTCCAGTGTGAATGATTGATCCCTAAACGCTAAAATTGTCAAACGTGTACTTTCACTGATTTGCAACACAATTTTCAAAGTTCAACTAATTTAGGATAAGTATATGGGAACCAAGAAGGTAGTCCAAGTGGAATATCCTTACCGTTCTCCAACATCCACATGGAGGTCCATGTGACAATTAAAGCATATTTTGGGTGCCACACAGAACGAAGTAGCATTGTTTAGATCATGTATGAAATAGAAAAATCTAGATCCTTGAATCACAATCAAATTTGACTTTTAACTATAAGACTTAGTTTTGAATTCATTTAAAAAAAAATTATTTATACAGGTTGCAGAAGCTCCATGTGGCACCAAACCAGTATTTAGGCCATCACGTGGACCTCCATGTGAATGTTGGAGTACAGTGAAGATACTACACCTGGAGTACAGACCTTTCCTTAAGTGTATTAACATGTTCATTTTTACAAATGAAAATGTTTGCTAACCTAGGCCAACTCCTAAATGATTGAATGGGCACGTTTGATTGCTCATTTTCTACAGTGTCTTACGCGTTTACTATGTTCTCACGTGTTGTTGACCATTAAGTGTTATTTGATGGTCATTTCTTCAAATGCGTTATGTACTTTTTGGCATTACCGCTACGCAAAATCGAGTACGAGGCTTTACTGTAACGACCCGATTTTTAGTACACTTAAATTTGTGGTGCTAGATGTGTTTTACACCGTGCTCAAAGTTAGGGCCCCACATCGGATATTCTGATTTTATTTTAAAGGCTTTAGATGTGTGTTTGCACTAAATTTGGTGGTAGCGCTCCATACTGAAACCTACCCCATTTGAGAAAAATCTTATTTAAGAATAAAGTACGTACAACTCTTCTCATTCTAATCTTCTTAAAAACTCTAGTCGTCTCTTTCTTTTCCCCTTCTTAAGAGAACCCTAGCCGTCTCTTTCTTTTCTCCTTCTTAAAAGAACCCTAGCCGTCTCTCCTTCTTAAGAGAACCCTAGCCGTCAACATCTTCTTCTCTATCTGTCTCTTCTCTAAACATTTTAATCTTTTCCCTAAAAATTATTATGTGTTCTTCCACAAGAACCATCGTGGTTATTTTTCCACCATCAAGATCAAGGCGAAGAAAGTAGATAAATCGTGGACGGATTATCGCGTGGAAGTCGATCTTATCGTCGTAATCGTTGTTGTTCAACCGAATCACGCTTCAAGAGGTAAGTATCCATCCATCCATCTCATTCTTCTCAGATCCTGTCGCGTAGAATACGTTCGATCGCGTATCAATGGGCTAGTAAATGAATCTAGATTTGTTTTATTATAAATTATTTTTAGGATTAAAATAATAATTATTCTTAATATTAATATTTATTTTATTAAATTTTTGTGTGTATTTTTGGATTTATTTCGGAACCCTTTTTTGTTCAGAATTTGCGACGGTCAATCAATTGATTTACACTTTTCAATCGATCGAATTCAAAACCGCAATAGAGAATGCTTGTTACTTTATTTAAATCAATCGATTGAAATACACTTTTCAATCGATCGACTTCGAGTTGTAGTCTGGGTTTTAACTAAACTGCACTTCATTAATTGCTTCTGATGTTTTAATGTCCTCTAACACTTTACTGCCTCTTTAGTTAATTAATTGATGGATTGAGATATTCAATTGATTGATTTTATAATCAATCTATTGAGTTTTGTTTGATGGTGAATGACTAATAGGGCCGTGGGCTTATATATATCGTATTATATTTAGTGTAATGATGGTTATGATATTATATTATAATAGTTAATAAAATATTATTTAATTTATATTATATAACTATTATTATATTCATCCTACTCAAGTATCTCTATTAATTTAATAATATAAATTACCTTGGTTTAATGATTGGGAACTCAAAGCCTTGTTTTATTTTGTTATTCAATCAATTGATTTTGAATCGAACCGAGTGTGCACACTTATTTAAATTCAATCGACTGAGTTACACTTTTCAATTGATTGATTTGTGTCCGAACAGACAACTTTTATTATCATTATATTACCTTGTGACTTCACTTGCATGACCAAAACTCAATACACTTTAACTACTAGATGTTTCGATTGATGGTCGTGACTCACTTAAACCTTTAAAATAATAATAAATTCTATTGAGCATTTAATAATAATATTACATAGATGTCATTTTTTTTATTGCTTCCACGCGACCACTTCAATAACCTAAAAAGTTATAAATTTGATACCTCATGAGAATTAAACTCTGACCTTTCCTTTTTCGAAATCACACTTTAACTACCCTATTCTATACTGTATTGATATATGTGTAAATATAAATACATATATATATATATATATATATGTATGTATAAGCATAATAAAGTTGATGTAAATCTTTCTGTACGTATGATGTTTGTATTTTCATCTTGATCGTATTATGAGATATGAGTAAGTTATAAATATGTACGAGAGTGTATGAGATCATGCTTGCGCTTGAGCGTGATGATTCGCTGAGATGGTATCGAAGCGAGGAATATATCGTATTCACATGTCTTGCAACTCATGGTGGAATGGGACCCATGATGAGTCGGGTGAGTGCAAATTCAGTATAACCTTGTATACAGTGACATATATGGTGATTTTATTACTCCGAGTTTTAATATGAGAGGATAAGATATGAGATATGATACAAGATTAGAGCCTTGAGTCTTAGTTGTAGTAAGATCTCTTTATGGTCATGTGAAACTCGAAATGTAGGCGTCCATATATAGATGCAACCTTCTATGATAGTATGAGCTGCCACATGAAATACATTCAGGTTACTATATAATATTTTTCTTAAGAAGCGTGATTTAGGGAAGTTATCCCACTATAGCTTGTTATAGAATTAAGTGTATGGATACAATAAGATATGAGTAGTGTGACAGCCCGGATTTCGGCACTCCGAAACCCGTGCCATCAGCACGATCATCTTGACCGTGCCCCTTAGCTTAGCACGGAATATTGGCATATCAAGCATAAAATGAAATAATAATAAAACTGCGGAATTTAAATCTATATTAAAGCAATTCTCCAAAAGATAGTTCTACCCTCATGCCTCTGCATGAATGGAGAACCGATCCGAACCATCGATGATAGCAATCATCACGGATGGTTCGCCCCAAAAGAATAATCTCAAACTCAATATATATATGGTTTAACCAAAACAAGGCTTGACATACCAAGCCGTACCAATCTCTCTCAAAAAGCCCTCAAAGCAGCACAACGGAGTCCTCTAGAAGAAGTCCTCAGGAGGTGGCTCCAACTCGTCTCCGCCCGCAAGGTCCGACTCACCGGGGTCATCGTCTCCTGAAGCCTCGGCAGCTGCTAGTAGTGGACCTGCGACGTATAATCTATAGGGTGAGCTACATCCTAGCTCAATAGGGAATAAAATATAGTTGAACATATAAATTATTACTCACATATATTCTATGATATGCCATGCATGATGTGTCTATGCAATTACTGATGATAACAGTTAAAAAGCATTTCATTTTACTGGTAGTTACTTATGTTTTCCTTTATTCATGAATGATGCTGAAAAGGCCTAAAGCAAAACTTAAACTTTCAACTTAAGTAATCCCCGAGCAATATAGCATCGAGCCCCGATGAGATACCCATCATCGTCATCTATATAGACACTTTTAATGTACTCCCTGGGAATGCAATATAGTACCCAAGCCCCTTTCCCCTGGGGATTGGTGGCGGGGTTTCACTTGTCTCAAATCAACACCCCTGGGGTGTGCTTACTGTGTACGGATAAGCCTCCGCACTGGCTTACGGTTTCGCCGCCGTATCGGTCACGGATATCCTGCCGTGTCGGTCGTGGATATCCCGCCACGTCGGTGGGGTACCCTATCAAACCTCAAATAACAAAAATATCGGTGCCTTACATATAGTTATTCACTGCGTAAATGTGCTATCTTATATCAGTTAGGCCCTATCAATCATGATTCAATCTTGGATACATCCCTGGGATGTATCCATTTACTTGCATCACACCTGATGCTCTTATCTCTTCACTTCATCATCCCCTGGGGACGGCTCATTATAATTACTCTTATAGATGTCACACACACACACTTTCCACAATTCTTAAGCAATAAAATATTTTAAACTCGAATTCTATATCACTACATACATGCTCTTGTAAAATAAAGTACATATTCAAGGTGTTTCCTACCTCAAGTCTTCGTTCGTTCAATGCATCAAGGTCCCACGTGGCTCCTTGTGCACTAGCTCACACGTACCCCTATGGTACCACATAACATGTGAAACACATCACTAAAGATGCAATAAAGGAGGTCCAAGACCCTCCATGAAGCTTAAAGTCAAACTCAAAAGTCAACAAAATTTAGCACAGTCGATTAATCGAACTCCAAAATCGATTAATCGAAAGTCAATATCGATTAATCGATTCTCAAATCGATTAATCGAGATTTTCATTCGATTAATTGAATCCTAATTCGATTAATCGAATTTCTCTGTTCAGCCAAGTCGATTCTCAATTCGAGTGATCGAGTTCCCTAAATCGATTAATCGATCCCAAATCGATTAATCGAAAATTAAAATCGATTAATCGAAATCTCATTTAGATTAGTCGATTTTCCCCAATTCATTTCCTCCAATCCCTGGGGTCCACTGGAGGTTCCCAGTCGATTAATCGAAACTGAATTCGATTAATCGAGATCGGGGTCCCCTGACTTTTCAACTTCTTGGCCAATTTCGATTAATCGAAACTCAATTTCGATTAATCGAAATTGCCAGATTTAGCCCCCTTTTGGCTGTTCTTCTCAACCTTTTTTCACACTTTTTCCTCTATTTTTCTAAGCCATTATCCTATAATTTAAACCATTTTTAGTTACAAATTAACCTCTACAACCTATGCATTTTATTCACAAAAATTTACCTTTAATCAATCTCAAATTGATTAAGTTAAGTGGTTGGAAAGGCTAGGGTTTCCAGCTTTGGCTTGAACGGATTCTTTGCGTTGAATCAGCCGTTTATTGCTCGAATCCCCCTTCCTCAACTAGCATTTACTCCTTGCATTAACTATGCTCTCCTTCTCTCTCTCTTCTTTGTTCTTTCTCTCAATCAACCAATTAAAAGAGAACTAGGGCTATTAAACCCTTTTATCTATCCCCTTCCTTGTGTGTTGAGCACATACACCGCTGTAGGTGTATGTGACTTCAAATTTACAACACACACCACATAGCTACGAACCATCATCTCAATCGCTCATCATACTCAATGCTAATTATTGAACTCCTAATTGGTCAAACCTGTGACCGATCGGGCACGGATCCTGAGGATATAGTTTAGTGTGATTTTTCGGGCTATTACAAGTAGGAAATAAGATAAGTTATGATACGAGTACGATAATAAGACACCGTTGTATAGGCTAGCAAAAGATTAAGAATATAAGTCTTTGTACGTGTCATTCTTTGCGTAGCCACCGTAAGGGCAACAACGTCTTTCAGCCAAGACGAATCTCTGGGAGACATTATGAGTATGAGTATGTTATTGGTGACTTTGGCCATTATGTCTCTCCATTGGCTGGATAGAGGAGTATAAGTATGACACGAAGGTGTTATGATATAGTGATATGATACTATGGTGACCCTCACATGATAGCTCGAGTAGCGACTCTGGCATATGTCGTTTAGGATTTTATAAGTATGTTAGTTACGCTCATGCGACATATAAACGTATGTGTGAGAATAATAATAAGACATGAGATGTTATGAGTTATGATAAGGTACGTTAGGATATAAGTGTCTAGATCATGATCCTGCATTTATGATTATGATATGAGTTTATGATATATACTTGATTTTATTATCATCTTCTGACTTTTGATATATTATTATTATCACTCACGTGATGCACCCACAATGCACTTGAGTAGTATGGGATGGATTGGTGGTGTATTCCACTAAGGTTAGGTGACTGAGTAAACTCATACCACGATTATCTAACAGTTGCTGGTGATTACGCTGGTGGAGTAGACACCGGTAATCTAAATCCTACCGACGCCAATTTCATTGATCCCGCGGGCGTTGAGAACTAGGAGCTTTGGGAGGGCGACGCAGCTGAGTACAAGGAGGACTACGGTGCTGATTTTGATCTGAGTGCCGAATATTGATCATTGCAGACTCGTTAGTAGATTTTTCCCTTATTATTATCATTGATTTTATGATTCTCTTTATCGGATTTTTCACCGACTTCGATTTACGTTTTATTGGTGGATTTGTGGATTTTCTCACATTCATTCAGTATCTATAACCATTTTTATATTCCACTTTTAATTATTGGCTTTCACGGATTTTGTGGAACTAGACTTGCACGATAATTCTGATTAACTGTATGTCCGCTTAGCATATTCGGGATATGTGCTGGTCATAACTCGAAATTCTAGGCCCTCGAGATAGGGTAGAATTTCGGGTCATGACATCTACCCTCCCCGGCTTTCGTAAACGACGCGTTCGCTGCAACGATCAACTAAAATATACTCTTTTCTTTTTATTTCTCCAGTTCTTCCTAAATTGAATGAAGCGAACAAACCCTGGTTCTTTTCAACTTCTATAGCTTTCCTAATGAAACCCAATACTAATTTTGACTTCTTGTTCTCCTTCTTCTTCAAAACCCTCATCTCTGCAGTTCACCAGTGCAATCACCATGGCCAGAGATGTGAAGCTTCCCAATAGAAAGCTCATGAGGTCTCTTGATGTTGCTAGGGATGCCAAAGAAAATGGATTGGAGAATAAAGTTGATCTCGATGTTGAACGCAGTAAGATTAGGCCAGATGAAGCCCTCGTTGAAATCTTTCACTCCTAAATTAGAATAAGTTGGTTTCAATTTCAGTTAACCCTATAAGGTTTTTGTGAATTTCCTTGTATTATGGCTTGTTTTGATACTTTCCTATTTAGCGGTAGAAGACAATTTCAAAGCCCTAATTTAAGTACCATATGGTAATTTGGCATCTCGATCAATTTTCGGAAGCCTTTCATGTGATATAATTTAAAGAGCGAGAAGATTATTTTTGTTGGATTACTTTGAGCGTGTTTGATTGTATGTAATGGCGAAGCGTGTTTCGAAGCTAATATACGTTTCACCTGTAATGGTACTACGCGCATTAGCCTATTGTTCGATAGTGTATACAATGAAACGCATATTGGCCTGAAACGCATTTAAACGTTGTTTGTTAGCAAGGGCTTGTAATGCATCACTTAAATTATAAGTTATATACTTCATCAACCTCTACAAGCATGCTCATCAATCTGAACCGTCCAATGGATTAAGAACCTCACTAATAACCCCTAAACAAATAGTTTCTTCTCTTGATAAATGATCAGATGATTAGATTTATAATCATTGGTTGTTGAACCATACAATTTGACAATGGCCCAAAGTATTAAGTTTTATTCTCGAATCTATCACCAATTATTTTAGAGATTGAATAATTTACGATGTAAGTTGGGCTGCTTGCAACATCGAAAAGTATCCATCACATGAAATGAACGGTGTTAGATAAGATGATACAATTTACTAGTTATACTAGTTAAAAAAAAAAAAAAAAAAAAAAAAAACAAAACAAAATAATTCATAGAGTTGTGCTCTCGTCCTTCCTGTGCACCTGCACATCTGAAAACGTGTTTCCATTTTATTGATATTTGTATCCACCGTTAGATCTTAAAAAAAGCTTTAGATCTCTACTGTTGACTGTTGATTCCTCTATGGAATTGTGGGAGGAAATCGAAAATTGATGAATCGGGGGAGCCATGGATCTGGTGAAATGGACGACGAGGATGTGTTGATCGAGAAAGAATTAGGGTTTCTGGGATGACTGAGGGTTTGGTTTTGGCATTGTCGTCGAGCTTCTTCATCGGCGCATGCTTCATCGTCAAGAAGAAGGACTTGAAAAAAGTCGATGCTTTTGGAATTAGGGTAGTTATCGTATTTGGTTTTCTCATTGTACTTCATTTCTCTGCATTTGATGCCAAATTTTTTTTTTCCTGTTTTTGATGAAGTATGGGAGAGTTTGAGAAATAATGAAAAGGATAGTTTGAGTAGGTAATACCTGCTGTTGGTGAAGGAGAAGAGAAGAAGAAAAAGAAACAGAAGAAAAAGTAGAGTCATATGAGGCTTCTTTTGAGAAGTTAAAGACCCGATGGTTGGGAAATGCATAGCCAATATCGATAACGAGGGGGTGGCCATGTATCCAGTTTTCGCAATATGTAGCCAAAGTCGTATGTTACATGTAAGGTCAAATCACCCATCAAACGCTAAAACCTCGGGTTACTCACGTAAAGATCCTCTCAAACGCGTCTTCTAGCCCTAGTGCGAGCAATCAAACACACCCTTAGCATTTTCATCCGTTTACAAGATTTGTCATTTTTTTTTATTTATCTTTGTTGTTGGATGCAGAGTAGAAAGAAGACTAGGGTTTTTTATGTATTGCAATTATAGTTGCTTCCAATCAAACAATCACCTAAAAGTTAATATTTTGACCATATATTTGTATTACCATTACAACTCCTAACTCATTAAGGTGCCTTAATGCGTCCCTTGAATATCGGCAATCAAACTTGCCCAATGAGTTTGCAGTGAGCCTTAGGGTCATTGTAGACAAACAATGAGCCCTCCTGTGTTGTCTTTTGTGTAGTAACTAGTGAGTGATCCTTACTACAATTAAGACTAATGGAGTGATCTCTTAGCTCATTGTGGACAAATCACAAGTCCTTGCGCGGAGTTAGTGGACCTCTTTAGATGGTCGGTCGGCATTTTTTTCTTTCAAATATACACAATTTTTTTTAATAAAGACATACAGCCAAGACAACCTCGAGAACAGAAAAGCGGACACCAACTATAGTGGTGAGGATTAACAACAGAACCTAACCCACACCTTGTAAAGATAAGGGTGGGAAACAGTGTGGAGGACAAGAATCGAACCCACGACCTACTCCCCCATGTTGGAGGGAGCGTACTAACTGGGCTAATGCCTCTTTGGTAGAGTTATTTCTAGTTATCCATTCATGAATAATTTTGAATAGCTGATATAATGGTGTTAATGACCCCATTTGGTGTACAAGGGTGCACAAAGATTAGAACCACTTGATTGTATCTTGTAAGCATTTATGTGCACATAAATGTGTATTGTACAACTGCTACATAATTAGTACTAAGCCTAAGTAGTCATAGTGTTTTCTCTCTCTCTCTCTCTCTCATATAACTGGTCACCCACCTATATCGTGGAGGAAATGGGCCACCATGCATATATCCTTACTACTATATAAAAGCACAAATGATATTCTCTTATTTCTGTCAATTTTAGTGTTTTCATAAAATACCCTTAAGCTACTCTATCTACCCTTATGTTCTTCCTTATGTAACCATATATTTTCTAATTTTCTTTAACTACAATTCTAATTAACTAGGAAATCTAGCTAGATTCATGGTTAGTGTAGGACTATTAAAATAGAATTAGGATTTCCTATTTAGCCTACCTTTTTTTTTAGTCTAGACCAATTGAAATCACAATGTTGGTGTGTGCTCTGTTGGGGAGAGGCTGTCACAGGAATGAGATGGGCATATATCATCCGCCTGGAGATATGAATTGACGATGTTTCCATAAGTTTTCATATCGGAGCAGCATTTCATTGACATTAACCATTAGCTAGGACTGAATGGCAGAGGTATTCTCTCTCTCTCCCACTATCTTCTTTCTCTCTCTCTCTCTCATTCTCTCTCTCTGGACTTCTCTCTACAATATTTTCTCTTTCTATCTATAGTGCAACTATCGGGGTAACTTAGTCATTTAAAAAGTAAGATAAGACCAATTTTTTTACTAATATGGGACAACCACTTGAAAAGCGTGTGCAAGTAATGGCTCTCCATTTTTGGTCGTACACTAATTTTATTTAATTTTACTTTTCTTTGGATGAGCAAAAGTAGATAAGACTTCAGACTAAAAATTTTGCTTCCATTAGGTTGGTCAGTTATGAAGTCGACCGACATATTGACAATACTGCATAAATATTTAGTTGATAAAACCATGATTTTAAATATGAAATCAAATCACTTGATAATATTTTGGTTGGTGTTTCCGACACATCACTTTATGTTACGGCCACCACATTCAATGAATAAAAACTGTTGAAAATGAGTGGGCATCCATGGTTCAAAATGTGGTTAAACGATAAAAAATTCAATGCGCTATGATGTATGAGGCAGTACCCAAACTTTGGTTGAAGTTTAGACCACAATTTTTTTTTTCTTTATTAATAAATGACATGTAACATTCTACACGATCCCAAAAAAGATATTATCTTAGAATCACGTGTCACGTAGCATGTGATCTGAGGTTTGAATGTATAGGTTCATCCATACATTAGAACCGATAGACTTTTTTCATTTTATAATTCATTATTATTTTTATGATTTTATAGAGCAACACGTGCAAAGCACGTGCATGTTTACTAGTGACTCAAAAAGTCGAAATGAAGCTGATTAGAGAATTTTATTTACCTCATCAACCCACTTCTTATGCATCAAATTTAGGTAATCTATCTATGGTCATAAGTTGTCAAGATCACTTAGGCTGCGTATCTATAAAGGAGGATTTACCTGCTCTAGCATCGACCTCCCTTCTCTTTACTAACTCCATATCAGAGCAAATAAAATCTGCTATAACAAGGAGTGAGTAGAGAGGAGGGTAGAATTGGTGAACAGATAAATCTTACATAAAATTTTACTATACAAAGAGTTATCAAAGAGAAGGGGTACCTGGTAAAGCAAGTAACAGGATGTTAGCAAAGAGGATGAGAACTTACTAATATAGGTGAACTCTGCTATGGCAGGGGCTAGTAGAGAGTTATGCCATACGCAGCCTTAATCAACTTCATTTTAAGATTGTCACCTTTAAAATATGATTTGACACACTTATATGGGATAAATGGCCGACACTCCCTAGATTATAGCGCGTCGTATGTCTAATAAACTCTAATCACGTGAAACATTTTGTAAGGGATCCAAGTCTTCAAAGTTGTAGTTTCATTTGAATACTATTTTGGGCTAAAAAATATTACTTATAGGATGAATTCAACCATCCGATCTATGTACTCTAATATCAACTGTTGTGCATATAAAAGTGCACAAATCAAATGGTTGTAATCTTCCTCTAAATGTAATTCTCAAAGGACCTTATGCTCATGACCGTCATTTAATCACCAAGCCTCTCAAGGTCTCAAGTTTGAGCCTAATTTATTTATAATTTTTATTTTTAAATACCAAGCTGATGTTTAAATAATCTTAAACCATTGACAGTTTAAGAAGTGGGTAATTCATACAATTAAACTGGTGCATCATACGTTAGAGGGTAATATGACCAACTATTGTACTCATTGATGGATTTTAGAGATATGAAATTATATATTTTAATACCAGCTATTATTCTTATTTTTAATGGACGATATTAAAATTCATCAAAGGGATGGCTGGCATCTATCTATAAGCCTATATTTGCATTAAAGGGATGGCTGGCATCTATCTATAAGCCTATATTTTGCATGAGACAAATTTCATTGATGGATTGTCACTTGGACAATTTAAATTGTTTGTCAATATATGACACAGGGAAGATATTAGTAAATAAAAAACCTACAATAATAGTATAAGATCATTTAAATACCAAATGGTGTTTAAATGTTACTTCTTATCTCACACCATTGAAGTGTGATTCATCATTGTGCCATGTGGGTACGCATATGCTATTAATCTAAATGGCCCAAATGGCTATCCCTAGGTGGAACATGTCCCAACCAAAGGATTATGCTTCTACGTGGATGTAAATCATCCGATCGATAAACTTTAATATCAGCCATCAAAATTATAAACAATCATTGATATTAGAGTGCACATATTGGAAGGTTCGAATTCATCAAAAAGTGACTTTAATATCAGCCATCAAAATTATAAACAACCATTGGTATTAGAGTGCACATATTGGAAGGTTTGAATTCATCAAAAAGTGTGATTTTGTGACCCATGGCCCTTCAATTGATGATATATAGGGCTGCAACTGAGCCGGGCCGAGCCTGAGCACGGGTCAACTCTAGCTCAGCTCTACCTTATACGAGCCGAGCTGGAGGTCGGCTCTAAGCTCTTCGAACTCGAAAATTTCAAGCTCTAGTTTGACTCTTTGAGCTCGAGTTGAGCTCGCACTACAAAAAATTAGACTATTAGCGGCAGTTTTTGTAACAAAAAATTGCTGCTATTAGTCATGTCGCTACCAAAAATTGCCGCTATTAGTCTTGTCGCTACCAAAAATTGCCTTAACAGTAAGTGCCGTTAAAACACCTTATTTTGGTAGTGTCGGGCCGAGCTTCGAGCCAAGTATATTTTATTATAAAAAATTCCCTCCTAGTACTTTTTAAAACTTTTACTTAATTAAATATCCATTCTATGAGAGAGAGAAGGTGAGAGTTGATATAGCCCGTATGCATGAGGAGTAATAGTGGGTACTATAGTCTATAATATATATATATATAATTGATTTATATATATATATATAAAATTAATTATAAATCGGGCCACAGAGCCGAGCTGGGCTGAGCTGGCCTTAGTTTAAACTCGGCTCTGTTCATTTGAGTTACAAATTGCTCGGCTTGGCTCGACTCTCGAGTCAAACTTTAAGGAGAAAAACTCATACTTTTTGGGCCGAGTCAAGCCGAGTTGTCGAGACGGCGAAGCTCTCTTTCAGCCCTAATGATATATACACCACTTCGACATTATGGAAACTGATACCTCGGTGGATGCCACGTGAACTTCAGCTGACTCTCGGGGCTCGGTTTGAACTCATAGTTCCGGGCCTCATTTATAATCTGCGAATTTTGTTTTTTTCCCTCGTAAAGGGGCAAAATGTAATTTCAGTCACATAACCGGTATTTCTTTTTCAGTTTTGAGCTACCGCGCACTTTTTTTCTCCTTCCCACTTCTTCTATTTTTCAACCCTATTTACTAGCATATATTCAAACACCTGAAACACATTTTAGCTGCAGACAGGGAAAAGCCAATCTTAGAACAGCCCCTAGTAATATTTTTTTCACTATAAGGTTATTTTTCGATAAAAAAAATGAGGTGGATGAAAGTGGAGTTAAACACTGGTAGAGCAAGAGAAACAATAGAAGGGAGGAAGTCTCCGGGTAGAATAGGCGGGATTTTGGGGCCCGGAAAGAGGTGGGGTCACACATGCAACGCGATTAAGGGTGGGAGATTTATCTACATCTTTGGGGGTTATGGTAAAGATAATTGCCAGACCAACGACGTACATGTCTACGACACAAGTGGGTATATTGCAAGTTTTGCTTTTCGTTTTTTTTTTTTGTGTTTTTTTGTCACATTTCTGGGTATTAATTCGTGGGTTTCATTTTACAATATTGAGTAATATGTCAAATTTGATTGATGGGTTTTCGTGATTGGAGTTTTTCTTTTCCTTAAATGTTTGCTTTTGGGGAATTTGTTCTTTAAAATTTTGACACAAGTGGTTAGTGTAAATTTGTTATTTATTTATTTTTCTGGGTTTTAATTCGGGCTTTAGTTTTGACATTGTCTTGGTTGTTTTTCATCTGATGAATTTGTTTGTTTGCAATTTCTAGTGATGCTTGTGTATTTTGATGCACTTAGATGGTAGTTATCTTGCAGATATAATTAAGAGTTAGTCTACAATGGGTGTCCACCCATCATGAGTGGACATGGCAGTGTGACTATGTGACGTGCATGGACTTCCAATGCATGGAAGTCCGTGCATGTCACACAGTCACACAGACATGTTGACTGCTTTACTGCCCATGATGGTGGACAACCATTGTAGACCAACTCTTTAATCAAAGGGTTTTGGTCATATAAGTGTTTTGAGATTGTATATTTTTGTTTTGTGAGAGGATTCTTACTCAATCTAGCCCACGATTGAAGAGGGAAGGGGCGCCCTCTTTGTGCACAAGACACAATTTCAATATATATATATATATATATATATCTCATTTCCCAAATGATAGGTTTAACAAGTATTTATAAGAATTTATTAGAGTCCTAAACTAATTAATATTCATATTCCTACTAAAACAAGAGTCCTAAACAAATCCTACCTTCTCTATTCTTGGCAACTTGGCTTATTTATTCAACTTATTTAAGAAAGATGATAAATTAGAACTATAGAAAATCTGGTACTCCTCCAGGATCATAACAATGCTCCTCTCTAAGACCAACCGTGTCCCCATTGCCGCATACCGTACTCTGACCACTTGACAAGAACACAACTGGAAAGGCTGCTGGCACGATCCTCTGTAGCCTGCACATATTGTACCCTACCGCAATATCACATGTCACCTTCATTAATCTGAGCTAGACGTCACCAAGTAAAGCTTCCATATAGTTCCCTTGCAACACGCGTGATGATCGTTCAATGCATTGTAAGATGTTGCGAACACCCGTTCTTTCACGTCCGTACACTGATTAACGTTGGGAGACTCATCGATGAGAATCTTCAGCTCTACGATTGGGACCAAGCCATTCTCTTTGCAGATGATGGCGTTAGTAACTCCAACACCCAGATCCTTCGTTCTTTTGTCATCCTCGTTGATGAGAGAAAAACGCAAGACAAAACGTTCGAGAGTTCGTTGGATCATATCGAGTTTGATGTTGATCTGGCCTACAGATTCCTGTCGTTCGACGCACCGCTCCATTGTATGTCCTAGAAATGACTGCTCTGATACCAATAAATAGTGTTCTTGCCCTATCTAGCCTACAATTGAAGAGGGAAAGGGCGTCCTCTTTCCTCTATGTTCACGAGACACGATTTCAATAATAAATCTCTTCTCATTCCCCAAATAATACGGTTAACAAGTATTAATAAGAATTTACTAGAGTCCTAAACCAATTAATCTTCCCATTCCTACTAAAACAAGAGTCGTAAACCAACTAATATTCCTATTCCTACTAAAACAAGAGTCCTAAATAAGTCCTACCTTTTCTAGTCTCGACAACTTGCCTTATTTACTTAACTTATTTATGTAACGTGATAAATTGGAATCCTAGAAAATCCAGTACTCCTCCAGGATCGTAACATTTTGAAATTGCTTCTTTATGGTTTGTTTAATGCATTTGTTGTTTTAAGTTTTTGATACAAGTTGGCAGTGCAAATTTTGCTTTATATATTTTTTTGAACATTTTAATTTAGAAATTTTGGAAGTATGTGGATTTTGGATCTTTATTTATTGGTATTGAACTTTATTATTGTTACTTTATAGGATACTGATGAATTTGATGTTTTACAAGTAGATACGAACAAAATTCTGGTGTTATGAGGTGTTAATTCATAAGATTAGCTCATGAGTTTAAGAATATTGTATTATATTTTGAGATTGTTTCTTAAGAGGTTTGCTTGATTAATTTATTTTTTTTCCATGTTTGTTGCAATTTGGTAGTTTCACTTTGCAATACAACTTTTTTAGGTCTTACTAATAAGCTGTTTCATGTCTTCAACTCAAGTGGTTAGTGTAAATATTGCATATTTTCAGAATTTAATCTATCATTTTGGTCATATGATTGTTACGAATCCGTTTTTCAGTTTTTAGAATGTATTAAGCTTCTACATCTATGTGGTAATCGATAAATTTGCTGTCATGTCTTAGATATGAGCGGGATCGTAAATATTACTAATTCATGGAGATATGAGTGGGTATCGTAAATATTACTAATTCATGGATTTTGCTCGTGTCTGTTTCTAGTCTGTATATTTATAATTTATGCAACTGTACATGAGTGCACAACCTTGGAAAGGCTTCATATCAGATAGTTTCCTTTTAAATGGTTACCTATTTTGTAGATTCCTGATTTCCAAAAACCTATACTTTCCTATTGCAAATTAGGCTCTTATATACCGAGATACAAACCCATCCACAAACACGAGCTTTTGCCCTAATCTCTCTTGCTTTGTATTCCTCTCCCTTCTTCTCCTCTCCTCTTCGTTATACTAATTACATGGTATTGGAGCATCATGCTCTTCATTTGGACCTTGAGCAATCAATATCCTTTTTTTAAGACCTTTTAAAGACAAACACCAGATGTTAAATATTCATGAAATGTAGGAACAATACGAACCAGCAACCAAGCAAACATACGAAAGCATTCCAGGCTTCAAGTGTAGTCTCCTTAGATATAGCGTTTAGCGAGTGAGTTAAATTATATTTTGGCATGATTGTGATGTACTATACTTGAATTGCGCACGAAGTAGCATCTTTAAAGATACTGACGAGCTATGTCTCTGAAGCCTTTTATAGTGTCGCCACGACCAGGCTCTAGAATTAGAGATCTGTCTTGAAATCTTTTGTGATTTCATGAACCATATATTGCAATGGAAGGTTGTGGATCAAAAGCTCCATGCTCTTTTCATAATTTCAAATATCTCTTAATCTGACCATTTCCGCGCAAAATCGTTGTTTTTTCTTTTTAATTTTCCTTTTATGCTTCTAGATGCTTGATCGGATTTCCAAGCTGCTTTTAGAATCCTTGTTGTTGGTGATTTCTTAGCCGTTTTGCTTTGTGCAGACCATTTTGAAGAAGAATGCAAGTGAGGTGGACAATTCGCAGGGTAACTTGCTTGGACCATCCTAAGGGCTTGGGCTTTCTCATCATGCCCATGCCCATGCCCTAGACTGGCGATTAATCAGTCTGAGCTCAGGCCCAACAACCTGCTCTATATCTGAGATTGCGTGCGTGCGTGAACTTGCAAATCTCCTCATCCACATTTATTTATTATCTAGAAGCTCTAATTGCCTCTCTCGTAGCTCTCTTATATCTCTGAATTACTAAGAGTGACTCTTATTTCTGTCTCTCTCTCTCTCTCTCTCTCTCTCTCCTCTCTTAATTATTAGAATTTCTCCTCTCTCACCCATTATTTTCTCTCTCATAATTGCTCTCGCTTTTATCTCTTAATTAATAGACTCTGTCTCTCTCATACAAGAAATTCTATCTTGTCCCTCTTATCTCTTAATCACAATGCAACAATGACACACCGGGCTCATGCTCTGTAAAGATATAATTGCAGGGCTTAGGCTTGGTATCATGAGCCATTCACAGGGCCTGATGAAATACCCATTGAATTGGGCTTAGGCATACTCAGCCTGGCCAGAACCAGCCTGTTACCACCCCTAACTGTGAGAGAAATTAGGATTCGTTGGTGAGAAGGATGGGCGGCACTTTCTTAAATCTGATAGTTATTTACTGGTTGTGATTCAGTCTTTTTGAAAACACTTATATTTGGTGTCCTGTGAAGTGCATCCAACATTGTTTTTGTGTTGAAAAGTGCACTCAAAAACACATATATTTGGTGTTCTGTGAAGTGCATACAACATTGTTTTGTGGTGAAAAGTGCACCTAGTACTTTTTAGTGATCAAAAGTCCATCTGACAATGTTTTGAAAAGTTTATCCAACATTATTTTGTGATAAAAATTGCACTGACGCTATTTTTGGAAAATGCATTCAACAGTATTTTGAAAAGTGAATTGATCCCTATTTTGCGAAGAAAATTGAATTTGGCAATGTTTTGTGATGTACATCTAATGCTGTTTTTAGACTGATCAACATGAAATTGCATGCTTGTGCTTGGGTACCCAATCGAAGACCCAATTCCAAGGGACCGTTGAGTGCATGACACTAAAGTGCATTCAACATTTTTTAGCTGCATACTATAGGCTGAACTGAAGTTTTGTTGAAAAACTCCCAAACAATAATTTGTCACTAAATGATGTCCTATTTTAAAATCATGACCAAATTGATTCAAAATATAGCCAAAAAGTTGATGTCAGTCCCTCTGATAGATTCAAGCATATAAGGGAGCTGCAATCAAACAGTCTATCAACCTAATCAGACTCCTAAAAAAATTGTCCCCCCCCCCTCCTCTCAAAAAAATCAGTAGACAAATATTTGTTCTTTGGAAGTACCCAAAAACCCTACAGGCTACAAAACCTAGCTTTAGTACTATGTGAACTTTGGAGGATTGAATCCATTCATTTATTAGGACTTCAGGCAATATACTTAAAGTATTAACATCATCACTATGACATTACCGCATTGTCCCATCTATTTGTGCCGGCTTTGAGAGTCCTAATTCTCCTCTCATTTCTGTTTAGGACTAAACTCTGTTACTTTGCGATATTGCATCACTTATGACTACTTTCCTCCAACTCTTATTTGGCTGTCTCCTTCTCCTACATCCTTGTGTTTGCATCACTTATGACTACTTTCCTCCACCTCTTATTTGGCTGTCTCCTTCTACATCCTTGTGTTTGTATTGTTTTCATCCCTCTTACACTGGGTACATGCCCAAACCACCTCAAATGACTTTCATTAACTATCTCTTTGATTAGTCTCTTCTATAAACTTCCTCTTATGACTCATTCCTAATTCTACCCTTTCCCATTACTAGGTGTGCAACAGGTGGGGGTTGTGCCTACATTGTTTATGATTTCTCATTAAGCTCGACCTAAGCCTAACCTGTTTATTAGAGGTTTCCTTGGCCCAAGCTTGTTGCCACCCCTACTTGTTACTCCACGCATCAACCTTAGCATACGTATCTCAGCTACATCTGCTCTATGTTCCTCTCACTTCTTCCGTTCTTCCGAATCAACACTCTACAGCATATCATAATGTAGGTCTTACACCCATCTTATAAAATTATCCTGTCAATCGAAGCAACGCTCGTTGATTACACAACATACCACTTGCTTGTCTCCACTTTGCCTACCCTTCATTGATCCTGCCCAAATTCTGAATTCTATTTCATTTTTGACTACCAACTGTAGCAACTCAAGTTTGTGCAGTTTTCCTCCTAACATTACCAAAGTACTCTAGCATATGTGAATATATACAATTATCAACTTGCAACTATATTCTACTATGGAGCTTTGCTATAGGAATCTATTTAATTTATTTTCAGTTTTTGAAGATGTGGGGTTCATTATGATTTTATTAATATTATTTATTTTTATGATTATGAATGTTATTAAGTTTTAGTATTCTTATTCAAACAACTAAGAGAAGATACAAAATTATGGAGGAAAAGCCATTTACAAAGAAAAATGCTTCAAGGTGGGGAAACAAAAACTGAAAAAGGAAACTAAACTGCCTACTCACACCAACTTATGCTTTTCTCATAAACCACCTCATTGACTAAATCCGGCAGTTCTCCAATTCCCATCACTGTGGGCTGTTGTGGTTTTATAGGTTTGTAATATATGGGTTTCGTGTTTGTGCCCATTTTGTATCACCATATTATCTCTTCAGTTCATTTTTGTGTTTTGTATGTACGTTGCAGTTTTTTTGTGGATTGTTTTTGTCATATCTTTATTTCATGTTTAAATTTGCACTGTAAATATTTGTCTTCTTCTTTTGGGCTTGTTTTCAGAGTTGGAGTTTTTTAGTTTTTGGTTTTGATCCATTTGCAGTTAAGCAGGCATGGAGTAAACCGATGGTGAAGGGTGTCCCTCCTTCTCCAAGGGACAGCCACACTTGCACCACCGTAGGGAGCAACCTGTTTGTGTTTGGGGGTACTGATGGGAAGAAACCCCTCAAGGATTTGCATATTTTGGATACTTGTAAGTCTTTATTTTTATTTTACCCACAATTTTTCTATTGATATGTAGGTCTCTTTATTGTACTTTTGATAGCATTATCTCCCAAAACATATCATGTCCATTTCATGTCTTTAAACCATATCTGAGAACCTAATTTGAGAGGAAGGGATCCAGACGCAGCACCCCCACCCAGACACCAGATCACTGCCACGTGTCAGTCCTGGGCATGTGATTTAAAAATAAAATAAAATTCTATTTATTATTATTATTATTATTATTTTTTTACTTTTTGGGCCTCCGTTTGATGGGTCAAAGATAAGGTTGCGCACAACCAACCTGGTGCATTGATTTTGGGAACCTTTGACCACATTTTCAACGGTGGATATGCATCGGATCATGCCCAATTTCTTTGGGTGGTACCTGATCGATCTTGTCTAGGTGACTGTGGCACCCGATCCTCGTGATTGGTGCCTCATGGTGCCCAGCTGATCTGGACGCATCCCTCAAGGGTGCATACAACATTATCAGGTGCTTAATATCTTTTAAGCTGCATTTGTGTCCTATATTTTTTCCCCAAATTGTTATGATTAGAAAATCATACTATTGCTGCAAATTTTATGGATATGAATTCATTTAATGGAAACAGGGGTGTTAACTTCATTGTCATTATTAGGTCTTATGGCTTAATTGCAATTTAAAAAAAGATCACAAGATCTATACTGTGGCACATAGTTAAAAGTAAAGTCTTTATTTTTGGGATCTTTGCCATCTAGAACACCATATAAACCGTCTGATTTGAAGACCATGATGTAAAGATCTTTGAGGCCAAAAACTAGCACAAAACATGATCTCTATCATTTGATTTGTCAGAGTCCACCATTGAATCAGATGCTGGCATTTGACTGGATTGAATCAGGTTCTAGAGATCATGTCTCGTGCCAATTGTGGTCTCAAAGAACTTTACATCATGATCTTCAAATCAGACGGCTTAGATGGTGTTCCATGTGGCACAAATCCCAAAAATAATGAAGTCTTTCTTTTTAACCATGTGCCACTGTACAAATCTCGTGTGCAAGTTTTAGCTCCCTTTCTGAGTTCTATTTCAAGTATGTAATTGATGCTAATAAGTAACATGTTTAAACATATAGCGTCCAATACATGGTTATCACCGAGTTTACGTGGCGAGGGACCAGCTGCAAGGGAGGGACACAGTGCAGCACTTGTCGATAAACGACTATTCATATTTGGAGGCTGTGGAAAATCTTGTGATGATCCAGAAGAAGTATATTATAATGATCTTTACATATTGGACACAGGTAATTTTTTATTTTCCTATTTACGTGTGTATTGGTTCTTGATTAAATATTCAAAATTTTGAACTATGACATTATGCTCTTTGGATTTTGTATTCATATTATATTTCTGACCAAATATTTTTAATGTAACGTGGCTACAAAGGGTTTTTATTCTCCTTTCTTGTAATATAACTAATTATTTTAATTCCCCCCTAATAAATCTGCAAACAATCTCTGATAGACCAGAGGAGGCGCCTGTCCTAAAAGTTGGTGGGATTGAGCAGATTCAGGTGCAGGAGCAGGGAAGCAACACTTCTTAAAGATTTAAGACTGTGTTTGGGTTAGTTCTTAGAAGAGCAGAAGCAGCTCTCTGCCTGCTCTCCATCAGAGCAGATAAAATCTGCTCTGGTGGAGCGCAGGAAGAGGGCTGTTTTATGACTTAAAACAGCTTCCCGCCAGAGTAAATATGGGGTGAGAAGCTGTGTTACCAAACGTGAAAACAGTTCCCCCCCGGAGCCAAAGGGTGAAAGAGCTGCTCTTTGCCCCAAAATAGCTAACCGAAACACAGCCTAAGATGTGGGAGATGGTTATGTGGAAAATAATACTAAACTCAGCTAGCTTACTGAAAAATAATACTAAAAAGTTAAGATATATATATACACACACACACACACACACATATAAAATAACAAATGAACTATTATGTATGGTGTGCGTATGTAGAAAATTGGGAAAAAATTGCAGACAACTACATATGTGAGTGAGTTAAAGGCATCTTGACCGAATAATAGTAGTAGTGATGGTTGTATGAACAGTTTGAGGTCCAGAAGTGGGAGCAAGATTCCTGAGCAGAAACACCCTATTATGAAAAATCCTCCCTACTAAATATGATGGCGACTGATAACCACATGCAGAGATGAATATAGATTCTGAGGACAGCCCAAGTAGTTCTAGTC
Organism: Chloranthus sessilifolius; assembly: GCA_021018995.1. Taxonomy (NCBI): domain Eukaryota; kingdom Viridiplantae; phylum Streptophyta; class Magnoliopsida; order Chloranthales; family Chloranthaceae; genus Chloranthus; species Chloranthus sessilifolius. The sequence goes on from JAJIZI010000025.1 coordinate 114,114, forward strand.
CGTGGCCGCTTGTGCAGCATAGGAAGAGGAAACATGGGCAACTGCTAAGGGAGGAGATGGCCAGGAAATGGCTTCCTCCGAGGTCCACGTTTCTAGTCCCCGGGAATAGCAAGGTGTCTCCTGGCAATGCTATCGCACATGAAGAGTTGATGTTAAAACTGAAAGAGTAATCCACAAGAGAAAGAAGTACAAAATCATGGAAATTGAGGCATACCTTCAATCATTCAACCATCAAAATCAAGAGAGTAATCACACTTTGTTAAACAATGGTTCTCACTAACCCCATGAAATTCCATGCAGAAGGGAAACCTCTGTGTCCAATAAAATAATCATAAAACTCAATCAGACAATAATGTTTTACATTTTTCCCATTTAATAACTCTGAGCCTATTTTCCTAAAACAAGTAAGAATCTTAATTACTTTCATGACTTTCCAGTAATAAAATAAAGCATAAATAGAAATCACTTGAGGTTTTGTTACTCTACCCACCATTGAAATTTAGGTAGGGTCTTAATATAAGTCCCTATAGGAGCATTCTCATCATTTGTCAAATGTCAATTCAAATCTAATCTAACTATGAAACTCTCCTTGCTATTATCTCTGCTACAAAATTAAATCTCCTTAAGTTAACTTCGACTTTTCTCCTCTTGCTATAAAATCACCTCTCAATTTCTCAATGAAGTCAAACTCCTATTTTTTGTCACCTCCCATAAAGAATCTCTCATTTTTGGTCATTTTTTTTTTTTTGGATCGGTAACGAATAAGAAAATATATTAAAAGAACTAGACCCAAAAAGTCGAAATACAGGTAGTGAGCAACTACCCAGTAACCAAAAAAGCAAGATCAGAGATACCTCACTCAGCTACCCCGGAGGTGCAAGCAACCCGAAAGAGGATATCACCGAAACACCCAGCCGAGGAGGAAGCGATCACATTAAGGCTGTTGTAAGCTATCCTAGTGACAACACAACTCCTCTAAATTATCCCCATCGTTGCTTCCGCGGGCAAGCAGCCATTGTAGCACCAAATCCTTAACCATATTAATCACCAATTGAAAAGGCCTAGCGTTTCTTCTGAACATTGACCAAAAACGAGATATCTAATGTTTTAAGTGGCACTTGAGCCACTTAAGTGGCCACATGATGATCAAAGAGAACGTTCGTGCCCCCTTTTATTGGGCACAATAAACCTTGTGGGCCTTTATACTTGGCCCAAATCATCTATCTTTTCTTTCTTTTTCCTCTTCTTTTTTAGCCTCTTCCTTGCTTTCTTCGCCTCCATGCTTTCACCTCTCTTGCTGTCATTTCCTTTTGTTGTGATTCACATCAAGAGTCTTAAGTCTTTAGCGTCACAACCGTGGATATCCTTTATACTTGGCCCAAATCCTCTATCTTTTGTTTCTTTTTCCTCTTCTTTTTTAACCTCTTCCTTGCTTTCTTCGCCTCCATGCCTTCACCTCTCGTGCTGTCATTTTCTTTTATTTGTGATTCACGTCAAGAGTATAAAATCTTTAGTGTCACAACCGTGGATAACTGTCAACACAGATGAAACTCACAGGCCCATCAGGAACACCACTAGTACCAATAGTACAACCTCAACCCCAAAACCAACCACCCCAACAATGATATGATTTCCAGGATTGATACACTTTTGACTTGTTCTCAATCTGTTAACGTCCCTCCCTTACACAAATCAACTTTGGAGAACAGTTCTAAGGATCCTGACTTGGCAAAACTGCCCACTCAACCCACTGACAGCTCAGAATTCTACGAAGAGTATTCAAATTCATACAACTGTTGAGCCCGAAATCCCTTTAAATTGCCATTCCCTATCCCTATTAGCCAAAGGAATTGAGTTAAGCCATTCAAGATCTCCTCCGCGACTCTAGGGCTGCAACAGAGCCGAGCCAGCTCGACATCTCGGCTTGGCGCGATCGAAAATGAGAGCTTTTGCTCTCTTAAGCTCAGCTCGAGAGCCAAAGCCGAGCTTTTTATTTAAAGCTCTGTTGAAGTAGAGCTGAGCTAGAGAGAGCTTGTAATGCTTGGCCCCGCTCGGCTTGATTAATAGTATATAATACTTTTATATATAATAAAATATATTATATATAATTTTGATTCTTATTTATTTATTTATTTGACCTCTTCCCCTTTAATAATGGTTACTTTATAATGGATAAATATGTAATAAATATATAATTCTTATGATCCTCTATTGAACTTTGTTCTCTCTCTCTCTCTCTCTCTCTTTCTCTCTCTCTCTTTCTCTGTAGCTGTTAAAGCCATTTCTCACTTGTCTCAATGAACTACTAGCATGACAATTGACCAACCAATCAACACCTATGACTAGGCACCTATGCTCTTAATCAATATTTAACACATTAAATTTAAACACCATTTTCTCCAATCGACCCATTAAATCCAAAAGGACTAAGGGATTAAAAGATAATAAGGCTTTCATTTATTCAATTTTATTAAAGCTTTCATCTATTAAAAAAAAAGATAATGTTTAAAACAATATTATTATTATTTTTATATAATAAGACTTATTTAGCTCGAAGCTCGGCTCGGCCTGATTCGAGCTCGATAAACCCGAACTAGAGCTCAGACGTTTCAGGCTCAAAGAGCCTAGAGCCAAGTTCTAGCTCGGCTTGTATAAGGTATACCTAAGCTAGAGCTGACCCAAGCTCGGCCTCAGTTGCTGCCCTCCCTTTCTCTTGTTTGCTGCTCTATCCATGGTTTTACAAATGCATTTTCACAAAGTGTCAACTTTGATAGTGGAGATGTAATGATCATTCACATAATATACATCATTGATACCCTAAACAAAGCCTTGTTAGTCCACATTAAGGTACTAATGACATCTCTTGAGTGAATAATAAGTCTTAATTGGAAAAAGATCTGTACCGAGGAATCTGTGCCAAAGAAGACCTAGAATTCACGATGAATCGTGAAGGCCACGATGTCAAAAATGGAAGGCCACGATCGATCGTGAAGCTGAGCGTTTGCAAGAAAACTCTAGAAGAGAAGTTCACGACTGATCGTGAACAAAAAAAGAATTGTCTAAAGAAGAAAGCCTAACCAATTGAGGATCATGATCTCACGTAAATGAAGTCATGATTGATCATGACCTGAAGAAAAAAGACTTACGATTGATCAAGAAGTGATCCACGATGGCACAAAATAGGAGTTACGATCGATCGTGCGAAATCACTCAATCCAGAAAAGAAATACACTGCAATTGTAATCCATCATTCCAAGAAGAAGACCTCACGATTGATCGTGAGGAAGCAAAATGACGATTGATCGCAAGCACGATTTCAACTGTTGTCAAGTCAAAAGAATCCACGTTCTCACGAGATGATGCCAGAGACAGTTATATTTGAAGAAAGATATATATTTAGAAAGTTTCAATTTAAATAAAGTTTTAATTTTAATTTAGAGTTGTAATAGGAAGTTAATCTCTCTATTTTAGCATGTATTAAGACTCTTATGCATATATAAATAAGAGGACCTGTGCATAGATTAGGAGATCTAAGAATTTAGATCTTTTATATCTTTTAGAATTTTAGTAGAATAGAATTGTCTTAGATTTTAGTTTTTATTATGTCTTCTGTAAATTCGTTTCAATTAATAGAAGTTATGAGTAACTAATTTTCTGAAGTCTGGGAACCCGATATATCAAAGAGTAGTATGATTAGTTAGTTATTTTCTTATTTTTCTGAATTCGTATTGTAATTGGTTAATGAATATGAGTTTTAAAGTTTGTCTATGAGTTTTAAAAAGATTTCAAGAGTTCTATGATTTTAAACTCTATGCTGCCGTTGTCGCCTTAGGTTTGAAATTACTAGATTTCCATCACCCAACTATGTTGCAGTTGTTGCCTAGTTAGTTTCATTAACGATATATTATGGAAAAATTTATGTTGTCGTTTCTGCCTTAAACCGATCTTATCTTCTTCTTATGTTGCCATTGTCTCCTTAAGATAATTACATAATTCAGATGAATTAGAGATAATTAACTAGGATTACGAATATGCAATCAGGGAACCTAGACTTGTTTTCTAATCAATTTTTACACTTTCAAGTTTTAGTTTACTTAATTTCCAAAAATCAAACCTGTTTCCTTCAGGCAATTTAGTTTTAAAAACCCCAAAACCAATTTGTTTTCTAAGATATATAGACGAATTCCTTAATCAAAGTTTTCCCTGAGGATTGATACCCTTACACGATCTACAATTCTCCTGTAGACTTGCGAGGAGATAATTTTGGTATAGTAAAATAGTTATCAAATTTTTGGCGCCGCTGCCGGGGAATACTTTTTGATTTAGAATTCCAATATTTGTCTTATAGTTAGGATTCTTTTTTTTTTTTCTAATATTTATTTTTGCAAGGTTTGAGTGCGAAATTGCAGATTCAAAGAGTCAACATCTTCTTGACAAAGAGGAGCTAGAGGCCCAGATTTGTTCTCTTAACTCTTATCTTTTATTGATTTTTTATTATTAGTTCTTTTTGATTATGCATTACACTCGTTCCTCATCTAAAAATATTCTAAATTGTTATCCTGAAATTGAACGAACTCTTTTACGGAATCTGGCTACTAGCCGTAATTTTGAAATTGAATTCGTCACAATGGTAGAAGACCGACCAATCCAGGAACGCTACACTCTTTTTGCTTTGGCCGCACCTTCGTGTATCACTTTACCGGAGGTAGCCAATGGACAACACTTCGAGGTCAAGCACACTATGTTTTACATTCTCTCCCAAATTTTCATGGGCTTGATCGCGAGGACCCTTATCAGTACCTCAGAGATTTTCATTGAACTCTGCAATACACTAACGATGTCAGCACTAAATAATGAGGCTGTTAAGATGAGCTTGTTTCCCTTCTCATTAAAGGATCGGGCTAAAGCATGGCTTGCCTCATTACCCGTTGGAAGTATTACCGCATGGGATAGACTATAAGCTAGATTTCTATTTAAGTACTTCCCAATTGGTAAAACAAACCAATTGCGGGGAGAACAAGCTATTCAGATCTTTTGGCAATTGCGGGGAGAACAATTTCATGAAAGCTGAATAGCTCTGACAAGCTATTCAGATCTTTTGGCAATTGCGGGGAGAACAATTTCATGAAAGCTGAGAAAAAATGCAAGACCTTTTACGAAAATGCCCTCATTATGCGCACTTTCTTTTCTTTCCTTTCTTGTTTTCTTTTTAATTCCAAACCTCGGCCCTGTTCGCATAGTTGGCCAAACATGGGCAACTATTCCATATTCCCCCTGAAGTTCTCTTTTCCCGAGGAGGAGCCTGCTAAAGTGGTCGTTTCATATCCCAATCACAACCTCTGGAGCAAGTGGGAGTTCGTCCAAAAAGAGATGGAAGAGGAGGATATGAGCATGGCGACGATGAACGCCAAACTGGCAAACAAATACGACCCCCCTAGAGCCCCACCACTTCTCCCCCCCCCCCCTTCGAATTCACCGTCTCCACTGCCTCCACCAGTCCGCGCCACCCTCGCAATTCTTCTCTCGAAGCCCGGGGCGTTAACCTTGCACTCCTTGTCGCTTTCCCTTCCCTCGTAACTTATAGGGGTTGAGGAGGAAGAAGACTGCCAAACGGTGGGATTCTTGGCCCTTCTGTCGTGACTGCGGATCGTTTTGGTGCGTTAAAGACCCTCTCATGAAGATCTCATCCATGTTTTCTTTTATCATAGATTTTTCCTAGGTTTATTTTGCTGTTTTTGGATTCCATATTATGTTAATAATTTTTTTTTTATTTGTCCTAAATCTTATCTATTTTCTTTCTGTTTTATATTGATTCAATCTGTCAAAGACCATCATGGATCCCCTGTTTCAGACAATGAGGACACTGTCTCCTCTAAGTTTGGGGGACGCATTGAGAACATGGAATTTTTTTTAAAATACCTTAAAATCTGTAAATCAAAAGAAAAGAAAAACAATCAAGAGCTGCGATCAATCACAAAATGGGCTTAACTTTGACCTAAAAAGAAAACCTTTGAAACCATGAACTATGAGAAGCAGATAAACATTGCGCCACGATCAATCGTGACCAGGACTTGAATTTAAGATAGATTAATAAGAGAGGAAACTGGTTGCAATCGTAAGTCACGATTACAAATTTCATAACTAAAAGGCCAGTCACGATCGATCGTGACTGCAAAAATTTAAATCTCTCCTTGAACAGAATTGATGACCTTTGCAATTGCAACCGCGATAGCAAAGGGATACATGGAAGCAAGAGGTCATGATCGATTGTGACTTATATTTTGGATAAACGAACCAAACAGAGAAGAAAGAGGCTGCGATTGTAGTCACGATTGCACATGCATAAGTAAAAAAAAAGCAATCACGATCGATCGGATTGCGATTCCTTGAAATTGTAACCAGAGAGTAATGAATGGGATCGTGGATCACGATTGATCGTGGTGACTGCTTCAGCAGGTCACCATGATAGAATGTGTCCTATATAAACCGTGATGGGTACGATTTCACCTCACCAAAACTCTCAACATACTTTGTCCATCACCTTTTTCCGTCCATTTTCAAATTGCTCACTCTGGGTCTCTCTAACTGTCTCATCGCCATTAAAAGCTCCTAAATTGCACTTCCATAACGGCCCTGTAATTGATTTTTATTTTTTTTTGATCGGTAATGAAAAAGTATATTAGAAACCAGCAAGACGCTGAAATGTATACACTGACAAAAAAAAAACGAAGAACAACAGGAAAAACACAAAGAAAAAAACAAGCAAACAAGGAGGATCAACCCCTCCACAACCCACAAAATCTAGGATAGGAACAACAGCTCTAGCCCGGATCCAGTAGCCAGCTCCCCATTGGGGACCCCACCGCAGGGAGCCCATCCCAATAAACAATCCCTAACATCCTTGATGATCATACCCACCGGACGCGATTTGTTAATGAAGATTCTCTCATTCCTAGCAAGCCATAAGTTCCAACAAACCGCAAAAAACACCAACTTCCAATAGACCTGAGCCTGAGCCTCCATGCAGAACGAAAACCAGGTCAAAATATGTTGGTGAAAGGTTTGTGGAGTAACCTAGCTGAGGCCGAAGAACCCAAGAATCGCACCCCAGACCTTAAAGGCCAGCTGACAGTGTAGGAACAAGTGCACCACCGACTCTTCATCTTGGTGACACATAACACATACATTGTCCAACTCCATTCCCCGACGGGTGAGCTGATCAACCGTAGGGACTTTCCCCTTAACCAATACCCAAGCAAAAAATCGAACCTTAGGGGGGATCCCCATTGTCCACAGAAACGCCACTTCAAATTTGATAAGCGGGCAGCACGTGAGCATACGAAAGTAGGACTTAATACTGAACCTACCATCCTTGCTGCCCGCCCAAATCCACTGGTCATGCCTATGTACATCAGGTTGGGAAGCATAAATCATGGACATCAGGCTGGTAAAGGAGATAATGTCTTCGCACCTAAGAGACCGGCGGGTGGATACCTCCCAAATCCTACCCCCATTGGTTTCGGACACAAAGTCACTGATCATCCCCACTTGGTTAGTGGATATAGCATAGATATCCGGAAAGAGAGTTTTAAGGTTGACATCATCTGCCCAACTATCCTCCCAAAAGCTGATCTGAGAACCACTACCCCACTTCTACCTGACCCCCTTTCTGTACGAAGACCACGTGCCACAGACATCCTTCCACCAGGCCAAAACCCCTCGGTGTATGGTAGTATTGATACCCCAATCCCCCCTAGAGACCACATACTTTTCAGCTAACACATTTCGCCACAAACTACCTCTTTCACTTTCCAGGCCAGCGCGCCATAGCCATTTGCCCAGGAGAGCAACATTGGAGTCCTTCAAGTTCCGAATACCGAGACCACCGCAAGACAAAGGAAGCTGGCAGGTTTCCCAATTCACCAGATGGAGTTGTTTCCCGAGACCCGAGCCCTCCCAAAAAAAATTACGTTGGATCTGCTCAAGACGATAGACAACCCCGTCCGGGCAACGGAAACCAGACATGAAGAAAATAGATATGCTAGACAACACAACTTTAACCAGCAGCATACAACCCCCACTACTCAACAATTTACCTTTCCATGTAGACAACCGTCTTTCAAACCGCTGAATCACCGGATCCCACACACGCACCGATAGTTTTTTAATGCCCAAAGGCATCTCCAAATACTTAATAGGGAGCGCCTCAATATCACAATTGACGGTAGCCGATAGTTCCTCCAGCTGATGGGCCCGTGTACCAATTTCGGCAATTGTCGATTTATGAAGGTTGACGCGCTGCCCAGAAACAGCCTCATAAACAGCCAGGGTATAAGCCAGATTCGAAAATTCCTCAACCTTGGCAAAACCAAATAGAATCGTATCATCCGCATATTGAAGGTGTGAGATAGGAATACTCCAACTAATCTGATACTGAATCTGTTGTGCACGCGCGATAAGACCTGCTAAAGCCTCACCCACCATGTTAAAAAGGAAAGGGGATAGTAGATCTCCCTGTCGAAGACCCCTAGTGCTTTTAAAGTAACCAGCCGGTGTACCATTTATAAGAATCGAGAACCAGACCGAAGAGAAACATGCCCGCATCCATCCCCTCCAGGTCGTCCCGAATCCGAACCTGCCTAGCATATAGTCTAGACAGCCCCAATTAACGCGGTCATAAGCTTTTTCCATGTCGACCTTCCATAACGCTGTGGGCCGGCGCGAAAGGTGGGCAGAGTGAATCACCTCATGAGCAACCGCAACTAGATCAATCAACTGCCTGCCCTTGATGAAAGCGCTTTGATTATCAGAGATGATCTTCCCCATAATCGGTTTTAGTCTATTGGCAAGCACTTTGGAGATAATCTTATATAAACCCTGTAATTGATAAACCCTAATCTAGGGATTTATAAGCAACAAAGGAGTTAGGGTTTGAACTTGAAGACACGACTAAGGTAAAATTCCCTTTGAAAACTCATTTCACTCCGTCCTTACTTTGGTTTTAAAAAGAATGTTCAAAAATCACATTCTTTTTAAAACCTGTTTGAAGTCGAGAGCAGTAGTGTATATTACACTAGAGGAGATGAGAAGTGGAGGGTGATACCTAGTACTGTAATGGGATTTGATGTGCATGGTATGGATATGGGTGTTTGTATTGATTTTTCCTTTTTTTGTTGGCATGTGCACGCATCAATAACTGAATTGAAAAATCACATAAAAATTGAATTCAGAATTTTTACCCTTTCAGGAATTTACAGAACATCTTGTGCAACTCTATGGCAAGAACAAAAGCAAAGAAAAGGGTGAGAGAAGGATCTGAGAGTGATAACCCTGAAAACTCTCCATGACGTAGGACAAAACCCTAAACTACGTAAATGCGATGAATTAATTACTTGTCGAAATTAATTTAAATTAAATTGAACAATGAATTTGAAAATAAAGTGAATACCTTAGGGCTTCATTGTTTTCCATGCGAAAGATCACATTCAGATTTAGGAGAGGGTCTAGTATTCACGCTAGATCCGTTAGAGTTGCGGTGTAGATCAGTCATAGAGGTAGAACTCTAGGTTTTCCAGATTAGGGTGCTTACTCGTGGTTCAATGGTGGGATCACTGATTTTCTCCGGGGTTTTGAATATCGGGTCGTTTCTGGTTGAATGGCTGGATTTTGGATGTTGTGAGATGGGTTTGAATTGGTGGCTCTGATGAAAGCTAGGGTTTATGGTTTTCTGGCAGAATTTAAGTTTTATGGGATCAAAGAAAGCAAAGAGAGAAAATAAAAGATAGAGATAGATAGTAGATAGATTTTGTTGGCTTCACACCCTTGGCTTCACACCAAACCCTTCTTGGGAAGAAGAAGAATCACTCTTCGAAGAAATTCATCTAAAGTTCCACAAGCAAAAGCTCTTTCATTCAATAATAAAAAACTAATTACATTGTTTATGGAGAGACCTTATATAGGAGGTCTTAAAATAAAACCCTAAACGAAAATAAACATAAAAAGACAAATTTACCCCTAAAACATAAGTTCGAATTCAAAAAAATTTCATAATTGCGCGATTTCGTTCGATCGAAATAAGGGTTCGATCGAACGAAATTTCGTTCGATCGAAATAAGAGATCGATTGAACGAAAATTTGATTTCCCCTTCTTTACCCCTGGTTTCTCCTCCTTTACACATGGTTCTGATTTCCATTCCGCTTCTTCTAATGTCGGTACACGCGAAACGGTCCGTATCTGATGTCTACAATGTCGGCGTCCCCGTCAATTCTCCCGGGCCGAAAAGGCTTCATCATCGATGAAGCGACGTCGTGATAGCGATCGAGCATGTCGAGGTTCAGGCGTCACACCTCATCTTCCGTTAACCATGTGTTCTCGGAGTCCGGCTTTCCCAACCACTTAACCAAGTATTTTTGAAATCCTCTACCATGGGTGGATATCGCAAAATCATCGAGTATCCCTTCGATCTCATCTCTCCTCTGCGTCCGTGGGGAAGGGAAGGGAAGGGAAGGGAAGGGTAGGGGCTGCAGGGTGGGGTTGAAATGTGGGCTCGGGGCTGGTTGGAAGGGGTTGGTGGGGGGTGGGGCTGAGGCCGAAGAAGGAACTAGGTCCTCCACATTGAACGTAGAGCTGACCCCAATATCTGGTGGAAGCTCGAGAACATATGCATTAGGTCCGCTCCTTGCCACTACTCTAAAGGCCCAGCGCCGCGAGCTTGGAGTTTCTTCGCAACTCCCGATAGGAATCGTTCAGGCATAACCTGAACCATCACATAATCCCCTACTTGGAATTCTTTGAAGCGCCTATGCGCATTCGCAGTTATCTTGTATTGTTTATTGCTCGCATTAATTTTTTTTTTTAAATTTCGGCATGCAATTCATGGATGTGCTGTGCGAATGCATCGGCTGACTCGGAAACTCGATGGGATGCAGGCATGGGGACTAAATCGATGGGTGTTCTAGGCCTATGACCAAGTACAACCTCGAAAGGACTCATGCCTAGAGACCTATTGACTGAATTGTTGTATGCAAACTCGGCTATAGGCAACGTAGAATCCCAAGTCCTAGGATGATCACCGACTAAACAACGAAGGAGATTATCTAAGCTCCTATTGGTGGATTCCGTTTGGCCATCAGTTTGAGAATGATAGGCCGAAGAAAATTGGAGCATGGTACCCATCATGTGCCATAAAGTCTTCCAGAAAGAACTGGTAAACTTCACGTCCTGATCCGACACCATAGTTTTGCTTAACCCATGGAGACGCACAACTTCCCCGAAAAATAATTTGGATATGTGAACCGCATAAGAGGTTTTAGAGCAAGGTATGAAGTGGGCCATCTTGGAAAAGCGGTCCACTACCACAAAAATGGAATCGTGCTTCCGTTGAGTCTTAGGAAGTTCGAGCATGAAATCCATAGAGATATCTTACCACGGGGTGTGTGGCACGGGTAACGGGGTGTATAAGCCTGTATTCTGCTTAATTTGCTTCGCAACTTGGCATATACGACATTGTTTCACGACTCTAGAGACATCCCTCATAAGGCTAGGCCAATAAAACCTATCCCCAACGAGCGCACTGGTCTTATCGCGCCCAAAATGTCCGGCAATTCCTCCGGCATGTAACTCCCAGATGAGGAAGTTATGCAATGAAGTGCGAGGATACACAAACGATTTCCTTTAAACAAATACCCATCCAACATGGTATACTCGGAGTTAATTTCCCAAAATTTTGCCCCGAAATCTGGGAAATTAGGATAATCTTGTTTCAACTGCTCAAATCCGATGACCTCGGTGCTCATAAACTGCAAAGTTGCCACTCAACGACTAAGCTCATCAGCTGCCTTGTTCTTGGCATTGACCTTATGCTTGAAGGTACTCGACCCACTTCGTGTGATTTGGGTTCAACTTTTTCTGGGAAGCAAGGAAACGTAAGGCTTCATGGTAAAAAAATAACACAAATTTCTGCAGTCTCAGATAATGTTTCCAATACCAAAGAGATCGGATGACCGCATAAAACTCCTTGTCATAGGTAGAGTATTTCTGTTTTGCCTCATTAAAATTCTCACTAAAATAGACTACCATGCCTACACCCGACGCATCACATGCTACTTCAAAGACTTTAGAAAAGTCTGGTAGGCGCATGACTGGTACAGTAACCATTTTCTCTTTTATCTTGGCAAAGGCCCTCGTCGCGGCTTTGTTTCACAGGAACTCTCCTTTTCTCATGCAATCAATAATGGGAGCTATTTTGGTGCTAAAGTTTAGAATGAAACGACGATAAAATGTGGCCAATCCATGGAAGCTACGAACTTCATGAATATTCTTAGGCTCGGGCCACTCCACAATGGCCTTAACCTTTGCAGGGTCCGCAACCATCCTGTCTACCGAGATAATGAATCCCATGAATACAACAGATTTCTGCACGGATGTTCACTTCTTGAGATTCGCGTATAACCTTTCTCCCCTCAAGGTTTCGCAAATCAACCTTAGGTGGATAATGTGTTGTTCCTTGTCCAGACTGTAAATTAAGATGTTACCAAAATATACAAGGAATTTGCCTAGGAATGGCCTTAACACTTGGGTCATTAGCCTCATGACTGTGCTCAGGGCATTGGATAGCCCAAAAGGATGACCTTCCACTCATAAAGACCGTCTTTGGTCTTAAAGGCGGTTTTCTATTCATCGCCAGGGTGAATACGAACCTGATGGTAGCCACTTTTAAGGTCTATCTTGGAAAAGATAGTGGTGCCAACCATCATATCGATCATGTCATCGAGCCTCGATATGAGAAATCGATATTTAACCGTAATCTTATTAATTGCACGACTATCCACACACATGTGCCATGTACCATCTTTCTTAGGCGTGAGTAATGCGGGAATAACACACAGGCTCAGACTCTCTTGAATGAACCCCTTCTGAAGGAGCTCACTGACTTGCTGAGTCAACTCGGCGTGCTCAACCGGATTCAACCTGTAGTTGGGCAGGGTTGGTAATGTATATCCGGGAACCAAGTCGATTGCGTGTTGAATGTCACGCATGGGAGGGAGCTCATTAGGTAAGTCTTCGGGGAAGACATCCGCAAATTCATTCAGGAGTACTTTCAACGGTGACGACGACATACACTATGCTCTCATCTAACGATACCCTCTCGAACTCTGAAGGTCTCACAATGTTAATGGCCTTGGATTGGCCTCCCTTCTTTTCAACTTTGTTGACCGATGGTGCTTTGAGAGTCAAAGGGTTAAAAGTGATTTTCTTGCCCTTATAATTGAACGTGCAAATATTAGATCGACCAAAAATGGTCACGTTCAAGTTATAAAGTCATGGCCTCCCTAAGATGATGTGGCCCACATCCATCGGCACCACATCGCACCATAAGGTGTTCGAGTATGAACCCAATTGTATGAGTACACGATACCTCTGTGACACGGGAATGGATGAGGAGGCAACCCATGCGACTTTGTAAGGTCTCGGGTGGGCTTCGAGGGTAAGCCCTAGGTGGGTGACCATATATTCTGACACCACATTGGTGCAACGTCCGCTATTCACAATAACCCTACAACTTTTTGTCCCACATGTGGCAAAGGTGTGGAAGATATTCTCCATCCGCCAATCTTCTTTTTCATCCCGTTGAGGTTGATCAAATGCACACCTCACAACTAGAGCACGACCCATGTCATCACCTTCCTCGTCACTAGGTGTGACATTCGGTTCAAAGACCTCTTTTTCATAAACTCCCTCACTCTCTTCTCCTTCTCCGTCGATGAAAAGATTCCTTTGTGGGTCTCTCATGGGGCATTGGGCGGCAAAGTGTCCCAATCATTGACATTTATAACACTTGACATGAGACCCACTCTTCGAGGATTCTCCAACTACACCATTTCCTTTGTCAATCCGCACATTGGTAGATGTGGATTGTGTGGGTTTGGGAGGCGGGTTCCCAGCATTAAGTCTCACTTCGCCGGTACGGGGTTGACCGGTGTGAAAATCAGATCGCCTAACCACTGTCATTTTCAAATATCGTTCAAGGTCTTGAACGACGGTGTAACATTCGGCGAGAGTCTCAACAGGGTGGGAGACTAACTCTTTTTACAAGTCAAGTCTCAATCCGGTGCGAAATCTGAATAAAGTGACTTGAGGGTCTTCGGACACTTTGGCTATCATAATGAAATTTTCAAATTTGCCAATGTAATCCGTTACGGGCATACTACCTTGGCATAGATTTTGCCATTGGTCGAGGAGACGATGATAGTATGAGGAAGGAACGCACTTCTTTGTAAGTCGCTCTTTCATGTCCTCCCAACGGGTAATGGGAGTACAACCCGCATTCGTTCTGATGCGTTCAACGTTGACGCAAAAGAGTCGAGCTTGGCCTATGAGTTTCATTTTAACAAGTCTAACACACCTCTCATCGCTCATGCCAAACCACTCAAAGTGCTGGTCCATATCGGATAACCAATCGAAGAAGACTTGAGGGTCTAATCTTCCATCGAAAGTTGGGAACTCAACTTGGACATTTTAGAAGTTTCCTTCCGGTCGTAGTCATCCCCATGATGATCCATCCTATGATTACGGTTTTTAGATTATGTTGGTAGCCGTCACGTTGACATTGGACCATTACGCTCACGGTGTGGTTCGAAGTACTCATCACCCTCATTTAACCTATTGACCCGGTTTAACAACCTCTCATTGGACGTTTCAAGGTTCTTTTAGGCTGTCTCCATAGCAGCCATTCGATCATTGATCGATTTTAAATCAGCCCTCATGCCATTAAGAGCCTCGACAATCCTATTCATGTCCATGGTGATACGGTTCACTAATGACGGATTCTAGAATGACATGCAAAATGAACTAACAATGAAGGGGAACTTTTGACAAACACGAGATGTGCACACTTTGGCAAAGCAGAACGATGCAATGAAAATTAAAGTGCAATGAATTTCAATGCCACACAAATATGCCCTAACCTATAACCTAAGCTCTGATACCAAAACTGACGCAGGACAAAACCCTAAACTACGTGAATGCGATTAATTAATTACTTGCCGAAATTAATTTAAATTAAATTGAACAATGAATCTGAAAATAAAGCGAACACCTTAGAGCTTCATTGTTTTCCATGCAGAAGATCACGTTCGGATTCTGAAGAGGGTCCAGTTTTCGCACTAGATCCGTTAGAGTTGCGGTGCAGATCGGTCTTAGAGATAGAACTTTAGGTTTTCCAGATTAGGGCGCTTACTCGTGGTTCAATGGTGGGGTCACTGATTTTCTCCGGGATTTTGAATATTAGGTCGTTTCTGGTTGGATGGCTGGATTTTGGATGTTGTGAGATGAGTTTGAATTGGTGGCTCTGTTGAAAACTAGGGTTTATGGTTTTTTGGCAGAATCTAGGCTTTATGGGATCAAAGAAAGCAAAGAGAGAAAATAAAAGATAGATATAGATAGTAGATAGATTTTGTGGGCTTCACACCCTTGGCTTCACACCAAATCCTTCTTGGGAAGAAGAAGAATCACTCTTTGAAGAAACTCATCTCAAGTTCCACAAGTAAAAACTCTTTCATTCAATAATAAAAAACTAATTACATTGTTTATGGAGAGACCTTATATAGGAGGTCTTAAAATAAAACCCTAAAACGAAAATAAACATAAAAAGACAAATTTACCCCTAAAACATAAGTTCAAATTCAAAAAAAGTTCATAATTGCGCGATTTCGTTCGATTGAAGTAAGGGTTTGATCGAATGAAATTTTCGATCGAAGGAAATAAGGGTTCGATCGAACGAAATTTTGTTCGATCGAAATAAGGGATCGATCGAACGAAAATTCGATTTCCCCTCCTTTATGCTTGGTTTCTCCTCCTTTACGCCTGGTTCTAATTTCCATTCCGCTTCTTCCGACATCGGAACACATAAAAATGGACCGTATCCACGCCTTCAATGTCGGCATCCCCGCACTCCACCTTTGTAAACACAATACACACAAGACATGTGCCATCACAAGACTACCCAACCAAAACCCAAAGCAGCAACCCCACCCAAAAAGAAAGTTAAAACCTTCGAGGCAATCATCAAGGATTTGCCTTGGGGAAGAATGGAGATTGGTGCTTCAAAGAGCCCTAAGTCTGGTTCTGCTGCCTCAAAAGGCAAACCTGCAAACAAAGGGAAAAAGGTGGCCAAATCACAGACCTCGGCACGTATCCCTGCCTCTCAAGCAAGAAGGATGCTTGACCAACCCCCATCCACAATGAATCAACATATCATTGGGGTTGAAGTTTGGGTCTCGACCGACTTTTATTATGACTTGGAATAACTGAGCCCGACATCCAGTACTATTTGGATGCCCAGCTTGAGTATTTCCTAGAGCCGGACCGAGTCCCAGTCTATCCAAGACTGGTGATGACCGCAACAGTCTGTCCCCTGCGTTCTCCATAGTCATCGATGGTCACACCATTCATATTACGCGGGAACATATTGCTGACGTAACTGGTATTCCTCTAGAAAAACCTGAGGAAACAACCCTATTACTACCACAACCAGCCTTGCCTGATTTTGTCCAAATGGTCACCGAAGGCTAAATTTATGAGGAAAGAGTTAGAGGACAAAGACCTCTCTCTTCATGTTATGAATGTCTTGCTCTATAAGACGATCCACCCAATAGGCCATGGACCTAAGCGGAGGCTTGACTTTGTTAAAAGCCCTCTACTCTATGTTCAAGAGATACTAGCTGGATGTGCCAGATTACTTCCTTGAGGTAATGGATACTGTCAGGGAGAAACTTACCCAAACCAAATATGAGAAATTAAAACTCGATCTCCCTTTTGGTGGCTTAATCACTCTTCTTATCGAAAGCGATTACCAATTGGAAGAATAAGAGTAGAAATCCCCTAGAAAGACAGATCATCTGAATTCAACGGTTTGCAAATGGACTCTTAAGGAGGAGAATAAAAGTAAAATACATGATGGCTCCTTCAAGAAGAGAGGTCCAAAGAGTGGTACCTTTGTACCCTCTACAGTTGAGGCCATCCCCACATTGGCAACTGAAATTAGTTCTGGCACTGCTACAACAGCACCAGAAGTAGTTCAAGACAGACCAACTGTTTTGACTACTGTTTCTCCCACAGCTCCTCTTGAGACAGTGGTGAGTGAGGGTGTGAGTACTTCTACTCCACCCCAGGAAATTTTGGATTCCACCACTCCACTGATCCCTGTTCTGATACCCGGACTATCAACAGAGTCATCACCAATCCAAGCCCCACTACCTGTATATGACTCTTCCTTGGACTCGCCAAAAGGCCCTCCTTTCCCTACTTCACCCACAAGAGGCACTTTGCCAATCACAAATGAAGCAGGCCCTGTTAGTCCCAAATCTCCTGTTGCATTACCCATCACTTCCACCACAGCAGAGGAGATCCCACCACATACCACTACCCACATAGAATCTCTGAGTGCGCATTGCCGAGCACTCCGATGTACATTGAATCTGTTCCTTCCCCTACCATTGCACCATGCGATGCACATACTCAAATCCCATGCACTTATACAGGCATTCCAATGGTGAGCGTCATGACCTCCATTGACATTAGTGACACCAAGGATCAAAATGCCGGTTTTCTGGTATGTATCGTCCGGGCTGAAAACCGGTACGTATCGGACGATACGTACCGGAACAGTAACATACCGGACGATACATTGAATGTATCGTCCGGTATTAGCCATATAAATGGGCGATACGGTACATTTAATGTACCGTATCGTCCACCTCCGATACCGATACGTATCGTCCGATACGTATCGGTATCGGATGATATTTTGATCCATGAGTGAGACCCCAATGGGGGAGTTCACGACTCTTTTACATGAGAGCTCTCCACCAGGCATTATTCCTCCTGCTGCCTCTGCATCCACTGCATCAGGGCTTGCTGCTGACTGGGAACAACGATTTCTGGAGATGGAAGCATGGCAGAAGGAAAATGCCCAGCGCCTAGCATCAGTTCCTGAGCAGCTTAAGGGATTGATGAATGAGGTGAATGTGCTTAAAACTGAATTCAGGCCCCAAAGCGTGGACACCACTGTCCGCAATGAGGTGGGGACTTCGAGCACTCAACTCACCACACCACCACCACCTCTGTCCCAACCAGTTGAATGGTAGCATCACCTTAGGCTATCACACCCGGATCTCTGTCAAGGCAAGAGCAAGCTATAATTATACAGACACTTCGACAACAAGCTCTGCACGATGTGGGTGCTGCCAGTGTTCTTAAAGGCGGCCAGGCAGTTCGGGGCCCCGGGCGCCCCGGTTTAGCCCTGGGCGGCTTCCTGGGCGGACTGGGTTTGGGGCGGCCGCCTAGGCGGTCTGGGCGGATGTCTGGCGGCTCGAGCGGCCGCCTGGGGGTTTAAAGTCGGGGCGGGGCAATTTATAAATTAATGGGCTTTTACCTGGTTGGGTCGAGTTATCAAAAGGTCGGGCATATGCCATTTTTTTATTGGACGCCAGCCAACCCGACCCGTCGACGACCCTTAAATTTTAAAGCCCTTATTGCCCAGGGATAATGCTCCTTACCGACATTTAAACACCAAAATGGTGTTTAAATGATCTTATACCACTAAAGTTAAGACTTTTAATCTAACATTGTTGAAGTGTGATTATCATTATTACACGTGGTGAACATATGTGATCAATCTAAATTATCCACGTGGCAATCTATCACTGAAACATGTCTTAGCCCAAAGAAACATGTCTATAAGTGGATTTGAATCATACGAATGATGAACCTATAAATGGATCTGAATGTTATATATGTTTATGTTGAAATAAAGTATGTATATCACTATATGTATGCAAATATATAGATATATACTTCGGGGCCGCTTGAATCTTGGGGCGCCCTCGGCTACCCGATGACTTCAGAACATCCACTCGACAGCCCGAACTTGCCCAACGACTTTAAGAACATTGGGTGCTGCAATGCTTACCAAGGCAAAAAATGAAGTATATAAGCAATTTCAAACAGTAGTAGCCAAATTCAAGCACGAGAGTACCCAACTGAAAGGCAAAAACCTGTTGCTTGAAGAAGAAAAGAAGAGCTGGGAGCCACTCAGCCACAAGAAGAAAATGCTCGTCTGAAGAACTCAAGTTGCTACATAGAACTCCAATATGAGAGAGAGGGATCGCTAGCTACACTAGATGGGTAGAAGAAAGAAATTGCTGCCATACATGGTGGAGGTATACACTATTACTCGGTTACAGGATGAAAACAAGAAGCTGCAAACTGAAGCACACTTACAATTCCAAGTGATCACCAAATTAACCAACGATTTGAAAACAAAGAAAGATGTCGAGGAAGAAAGAAAATCCATGGAACTAAAGTACAACGCTTTGCTAGAAGAAAATGAAGCTCTTGAAAGTCTATGCCACAAATTGCAAGCAGAACTTCAGTACGCTCCAATTGAGAAATACATGGAACATGTGGCAGAAGCATGGGACCCATTTGATGCCACCATTGCTTTGGTAGTACACAATCTGAGGAACGACATTCCCCCTGCTTCAACAACATCTCAGGCCCAGACATCATCATCTTCTCCTCAAGCCACTGTCCAAAGTACTCCACCAAGTGAGTAAGCTACACTGCAGATCATCTTCATAAGCTCACAGGTACAACCTTTGGTAGGACATTGTTTCCTTTAAGTTTGGGGGTATACATTCTATTTGTTTTCTGCTTAAATTTTTGAAATTTATATATATATATATTTTCGTTTGTTTGTTTTAATTTGCTATTTGCTTTCTTTGTTTGTTTTAATTATGCTGAATACTTAAATTTTTGTATGTTTAAACCTGAGTTAGTTAATACATGTGTGCAACCGTGGGATTCGTGACGATCCCGTCGTGGCGATGCGCTCGCTTGCAAAAAATATAGTCGCCACCCGGAGCTTTCGGTGTTCCGGGATACTTATATCATTTTTATGAGCACCGAAGTGTTAAAAATATGACTCTGAATCCGGTCAACACCAAAGGCTCTTGAGTAGGGGCTTCGGATATCGATCGGGAAGGTGTTAGGCACCCGATCAACTCGCTTAACGTGGTCTCTACTAATGGCCAAAATAAAAATAAAGTAAAAGAAAAGAAAATGGCTTCCTCTTGCCTAACAGGGCTTAGAATCCCATTTGTGCCCCTCCGTTCCTACCAAAAATTCGCCGGCGTAACGGCACAAATGGGAGGATGAGAAAAGTGAAAGAGATAGGAGAAGAAAGGGGAGAGCCGGAGCCCTCGGGCCCTTGTAGCACCGTAGGAGAGCCTTGCGTGACTTGCTTTGATGAGCTTTTGAAGGCTTGAATGGTGGAAAAAGTGGTTCTAACTCCTAAGGCTTGAAGCTAAGAGGTAGAGAAGGGAGGCTAGGGGATCACACACACCTAGGCTAAGGGTTTTGGATGCAAGAACAAGCTTGATATGAGGTTGGGAGATTTTGGAATTTGGGTGAAAAATGGTGCACAAAAGGAAGGAAGAACTTCTCACTTTGAGCTCTTTCTCTCTTAAGCAAATTTCTCAACCTTTAAACCAAGGGGTGGGGGTCTCTATTTATAAGAAATGGGTGGGTTAGGAGAGTGTTTGCTAATCAAGGTTAGAAATTAGGTAATCTAGCATCTAAGGTTTCCTAGGGTTTCAAGGGTTTTAAAGAAGTGTGAAGATGGGCTTTAATGGTGGAGGATGGGTTAATGGTTTAGATCACTTATGGGTTGCAAATAGGTGTTGAAAGGGTGCAACAAAGTTATCAAAACACACCCCAAGGACTGAGGTGGTCAACAAGTCAAACCCTAGCTTCGAAATTCGAAGCAAAAACCAAAAGTTACTGTTCATATGCCTGGCGCAACTAATAGTTGCGCCAGACAAATGTACAGTAAAACAGTGTTGGACAGTAGCCTGGAAGTTGGCTCCGTGAGGAGTGGGGGGACCCATTTATACCTGGCGTAACTATTAGTTGCGCCAGGCCATTTCTAGGAGAAAAAAGCCTGGTACAACTATTAGTTGCGCCAGGCAAATTCTAGGGGAAAATGGCTTGGCGCAACTATTAGTCGTGCCAGGCAAAAATTTCTTCAAAATGATCCGATTTTCAAATGGTCATAA
Organism: Chloranthus sessilifolius; assembly: GCA_021018995.1. Taxonomy (NCBI): domain Eukaryota; kingdom Viridiplantae; phylum Streptophyta; class Magnoliopsida; order Chloranthales; family Chloranthaceae; genus Chloranthus; species Chloranthus sessilifolius. The sequence continues at coordinate 135,231 of JAJIZI010000025.1, forward strand.
CTTTTGATATATAACTCTGATCGAGGTGATTTTTGGCTTGTTAGAAAGCTGAAGAAGTCTTCTTTCCAATGGTATATAACTCAGCTCCTGAAGAGGTCTGTGTAAATTTTGGCACTTCTCTTTCCAACCACTACTCGGGAGGGTTTGACACTGGTCCAGGAAACGGTTCTAATGGGTTTGGGAAGGTTAGGGTTGATTCTTAAGGGTTCGGGAAGGTTCCTAAGGGTTCGGGAAGGTTCCTAAGGGTTTCATACATGCCATAAAAAGCTCGGAAGTGCACCTTTCTCGAAATGTGTTCCGATCGGGCCTTGGGCCAAATTTGGGTGTCTACAACATGCGAGTAAAGAACTTAGAGAGTTTGATTTCAATCAAAATTTACAATTATCCTGAAAGAAATTCTTAATTGATGATTGGATTTAGTTGATATTCATGGTTAGTCAAATGCACACTTGTGCCAACACTGAAAATTTTGCAACTATGAATTACTTTGAAATGTAGATTTTAGGTCTTAGTTTCAGAATCCTTAGAACCAAATGAGCTTTTGAGCCATATGTCCGATCATTGAGAGAGTTAAAATAGTGTAAATTTTTAAAATTCCAAATTTTCTTTGAACTTCGAGCCTTATATCAAACTTTCATTTTTAAATCTTGAATCCATGACTGCAATTGTGTTTGTTTTATTCTAGAATTTCTTATCATATATATCAAAACAATATGGCAGCATTACTAGTGAAACTTGGAAATGAGAGAAGGCCATTTTTTGATAGCTTGAGCCATAAAAGCCAAAATCCTTTACATTTTATCTCTTGAACTCATATTTGAAGCGTATAGTCTTATATTTCTTTGTAACCCAAATAAAATACCTTGAAACAAACATCCATGAGATTCTTAGTCTTTTATTCTTGTACTTCTGAGAATTTAGAACAAAGGGAAAATAGGAGAGTTGAATGAATGAAAACTGAAAATGGGGTGTTTTTGAAAAGAAAATAAAAGGAGCTTGTAGCGAGAAAAAGAAAAGAAAAAATGTGTGAAAAAGAAAATGAAAGAAAAAGAGAAGCAAAGTCTTCCAACTCTTGAAAAAAAATTGAGAGAAATTAGTTGAAAAAGTCTTTAAAGAAAGAAGAAAAGAACAAGTCAAGAGAGAAAAATCAAAAGAGAAAAAGAAGGTGCTATGCAAAAGCTGAATGGGAAGAAGTGATCCAACTTTTTAGATCTATGTTGAAAAGAAATGAAAGAGGAAGAAGAATAGGTTGGGGAAAGTAGTTTGAAGTCTGAATTCTCAAAATTTTTGAATCCTTATACGTTTCTTTGGAACCTTAACCCAAGCCCCATTACAAGCCAATGAAAGTCCTTCTTGATCCAAGAATCATCATAGTAAGAGCCTAGTAGAGATACTCTTTTGGTAAGTACTATGGTAATTCAACAACATATGAGCAAAATAGATGGATTATCCTTCCATGAGATTTATTATCAAAAATCAATATCCTTGAATTTAGTGCTATTTATTTTGTACATCAAAACTTGCGAAATTTTTTTTTACCCAACTTCGTCATTGTTGTGAGTATATGCCAAAGTGAGAATTGAATGAAACCGTTTTCTAAAACTTAAGTTTAGAATAGTTCATAGTGAATAGATTTCTGTGCTTGGTACACACACATTTCACACTTTGCATGAGTTGAACCTTTTAATGATCATGATTAAGGATAACTGATTGGATAGGAAGTGAATCATAAATTGGAATCAACTTTTTAAAAGTATTACAACCATGTACTGATTGACTATTGATTTTTGTTTTGAAAAATATAAAAGATTTGAAGTTTGTGGGTACCTTCACTGAAAACCCTCAGGAGACTCAACTCCTCCACTAGGGATCACCTAGGGGTTTAAAGGCTTACAATCGTGCTCCTTACGAAAGTGACATTTTATTTTAGTAGAATAGTATATGTTTCTTCAACAATTGTTTGCTAGGGACTAGCAAAGCTTAAGTTTGGGGGTGTGATCATTCACATAATATACATCATTGATACCCTAAACAAAGCCTTGTTAGTCCACTTTAAGGTACTAATGACGTCTCTTGAGTGAATAATAAGTCGTAACGGGAAAATGATTTGTAACGAGAAATCTGTGCCAAAGAAAACCCAAAATTCAAGATGAATCGTGAAGGCCACGATGTCAAAAATTGAAGGCCATGATCGATTGTGAAGCTGAGCGATTGCAAGAAAACTCTAGAAGAGAAGTTCATGACTAATCGTGAACAACAGAAGAACCATCCAGTGAAGAAAGCCTGACCAATCGAGGATCACAATCTCACGTAAATGAAGTCACGATTGATTGTGACCTAAAGAAAAAAGACTTACGATTGATCGAGAAGTGAACCATGATGGCACAAAATAGGAGTTACGACCGATCGTAATTGCGAAAGCACTCAATCCAGAAAAGAAATACACTGCAATCGTAATCCACGATTTCAAGAAGAAGAACTCACGATTGATCGTGAGGAAGCAAAAAGACGATTGATCGCGAGCACAATTTCAGCTGTTGTCAAGTCAAAAAATCCACGATCTCACGAGATGATGTTAGAGACTGTTATATTTGAAGAAAGATATATATTTAGAAAGTTTCAATTTAAATAAAGTTTTAATTTTAATTTAGAGTTGTAATAGGAAGTTAATCTTTCTATTTTAGAATGTATTAGGACTCTTGAGCATATATAAATAAGAGGACATGCACATAGATAAGAAGATCTAAGAATTTAGATCTTTTATATCTTTTAGAAGTTTAGTAGAATATAATAGTCTTAAATTTTAGTTTTAGTTTTCATTATGTCTTCTGTAAATTCGTTTCAATTAATAGAAGTTATGAGTAGCTAATTTTTTAAAGTCTTGGAACCCGATATATTAAAGAGTAGTATGATTAGTTAGTTATTTTCTTATTTTTTTGAATTCGTATTGTAATTGATTAATGAATATGAGTTTTAAAAGGATTTCAAGATTTCTATGATTTTAAACTCTATGTTGCCGTTTTCGCCTTAGATTTGAAATTACTAGACTTCCATCACCCGACTATGTTGCCGTTGTTGCTTTCATTAACGATACTATTGCTAGATAAGTTGATGTAGCCGTTGTTGCCTTAAACCGATCTTATCTTCTTCTTATGTTGCCGTTGTCGCCTTAAGATAATTACAAAATTCAGAGGAATTAGAGGTAATTAGCTAGGATTACGAATATGCGATCAGGGAACCTAGACTTGTTTTTTAATCAATTTTTACACTGCTTTTAAGTTTTAGTTTAATTAATTTCCAAAAATCAAACCTGTTTCCTTTAAGCAATTTAGTTTTAAAAACCCTAAAACCAATTTGTTTTCTAAGACATAGATGAATTCCTTAGTCAAAGTTTTCCCTGAGGATCGATACCCTTACATGTGCTACAATTCCCTTGTACACTTGCGAGGTAATGATTTTGGTATAGTAAAATAGCTGTCACGTAACGCTGAGGATGGCCTTCACAAATGATTGGAATTGGAAAAATCACATCAACCCCAGAGTATAAGTCTCTTTCCTACCTACTTTTCATGAGTAAGATATTGATCCAGACCAATTGGGCACGCCCTCCTTGTGATATCTCAGTGCTGCCAAACTCAAGCATCATGACGAGGAGACAGAAATGCTTCATGTTAAAAAATGAGGCTAGACGCCAAGAAACAACTTTAACAGTGTGCAAGAAGCCTTCTCCCTTGTCCGTAGATGTCTCTTGTAAGAAAATCAAGCATCATGACGAGGAGACAGAAATGCTTCATGTTAAAAAATGAGGCTAGACGCCAAGAAACAACTTTAACAGTGTGCAAGAAGCCTTCTCCCAGACCAAGTGGGCACGACCTATATTTCCGTTGCATGTGAACTTTTGCATAAGTGCTCAATGCATCTTTATTGTTTGGGTGAACATTGCGTATACCTCTTATGTGAATTACTTAGCAGCTTGGAGGTCCACTATCTGCTCATGTTTTGCTGGTATGTCACTATGGGTGTTTAGAAAGAACTCATGAGTAATAACTGCTTTTTTTTTTTTTTTTACTATTAATTTGCAGAGAGCTTCATATGGAAACGTGCTATAACATCTGGCACTCCACCTTCTGCACGTGATAGTCATACCTGTTCAACTTGGAAGAAAAAGATAATTGTGCTCGGTGGTGAGGATGCATCGGATTATTATCTTTCTGATGTCCATATATTTGATGCAGGTACTTCAGTTTCCTCCAATTCACAGGGTTAAGTCAAAAGTGGTAAAGTTCATTTGTTCTAAGATTTGTCATTCTGAAAGCTCAACACTTCTCAAATCCACCATATGATTGAATGCGGGTTTAAACCATACCAGAGATATTTTTAGTAGATCACACAGATTGACATGAGCCCCATGGTCTAGAAAGATGTAGCTCATTGAGATTGTTTCGTAGTTGCTCTTGTTTGGATTGTTGCAGCATGGCTTGGATAGCTATATCATCTTCTTCATTTTTATTTCTCCATGATCAGATTGTGAGGTTAATGAATCCTATTTCTGTGTTTTGACAGATACTCTTGTTTGGAAGGAGCTACAGACTTCAGGTGAGATATTAACTCCTCGTGCAGGCCATTCAACTGTAGCTCTTGGAAAGAACTTGTTCGTACTTGGGGATTTACAGACGACCGAAACCTTTATGATGACCTTCATGTGCTAAATGTTGGTATGTGTTTATTCTGAAATTATCTATCCATCCATTATAGTTCTATCATTATTCACAACTTACTGTAATTCTATCCTAGTACTGCAATTGAATATTTTATTACTATATTCACTTCCTTTTGTAGTATTTGTCAGTACACCAAAGAAAAAAATGGATTTTTATTTTATTTTTTTGAGTTGCATCAAAGTGGTGTAAAAAAACCAATTAAAATGATCAGCTTAAAATAGAGATCAAAAGAGTAGTACAACAAAAATCATAAAGAAGCTACAAAGGTAGGTTCAGATAGCAGCTCCTTCAATTGCACTAATTCATTAGTTTAAAATTATTGGTCCTTCTTATACCCCTTTTGCTAAATTATATGCAATCTCATTTGCTTCTCTTGAGATTTATTGGAACTCAATTGTGTTTTTTTCATGCAACTGTCCAATATTTGTTCCAGTTGGTTTGCTAATCTCCATTGGAAATGTATAGTGGTTTTATCCCATTAAGTTACATTCATTGAATTGCCTTCAGTAATAATCGACAAGTTGAAATTTTAATGATATGATCAAATCCCCGCAAGCAAACCCATGACTCAACTTCCTTATTGGCTCCATTCAATCAGATCAAAAAATGCTTTTTAGGTCATTCCATCATGGTCTCTTATTAGTTCTCTGCAATTGCTTGGCCCTAGATTGCTTATACGGTAAAAGTTTCCAGATGTCACATGGGGCACACAGAATTCCATAAAGAGCCTATGACCGTCAACTTTCTAAAGTCATCTAGAATCAATTTGAGTTCCGTCGGATATAACTCTATCATATGTTCATTCCATTCTCAAGCTTGCTTAATTGTGCTATAGGGTTTCAACACACAAATAGAATCCACATTCATCATAACATTTTTCTTGTTGAAGCAAAAATGTTATGACCTTTTAAAAGAATAAAACAACAGAGAGGAAAAGACATTTTTTTTCAGCAGTAAAGCAAAATATATTAGAAACATTAAAAAGAACCAAGAAAACATACCTTAGCGGCAGTGAGGAACTACCGAAAAGACAAAAAGGAGAAGGGAGCATGGGTTAAAATCTCGGAAAAACGATACGTATCATTCAGTCCCAAAACCGATACGTATCGGACGATACGTATTGTACGATACGTATCGGTATCGGACGATACATTCCAATGTATTGTCTGATATTTTAGATTTTTGTATGGGAGGCACCGATACGGTACTTTGAATATACCGTATCGGTGAGGTCCAAAACCGATACGTATCGGTATTGGACGATATTTTGACCCATGGAAGGGATACTCTCACCCCAAACAGTGGCAAGACCCTTAGCACCTTCACGAGGGGAAATTGTGGTGGGGGCAGGTTGAGGGTTGGAGGGGCCTCTGCATGGAGTTCCACAAGAGGGGGGCTATGGAATAGAGTCCCAGAACTTAAAGAAATCTGAGTGATCTTGCTTTAGTTGGCCGGAGGTCATCGACATCCAATTGAGAAGGAAGTCTCTAACTGAGTCTATAACCAGGGAGATAGGTCTAGCTTTGCGTTGGAAAACCCTGTTATTCCTCTCCAGCCAAATGGCCCTAAGGACAGCAAAAGGGGTGATGGCCCAGAGCTGTGCGGTGCCATTATCTCAGGAGACTCCATCCTCCCATTGATGAAACAGCAGGTCAATAGAATCCGGGAAGACCCAAAGGGTCCCAAACCTGGCGAGAACAGACCCCCACACTTTCACTGAGAAACTACAATGGATCAGCGTATGGGAAGACTTCCCTACCCTTAATGCAGAGGAGGCATCTGTTAGTGGCAGTGAGACCATGTTTACGGAATTGATCCCTAGTGAGAACCCGGCCCCATGTCGCAGACCAGGCAGAGAAACGGATCTTGGGAGGTACCTTGGCTTTCCAGAACCTCATACACTTTGGCTTGTCCCTGTGGGCTATTCTGTGGCTATTGAGGACGGCGTAGAAAGAAGAAACTGAAAAACTTCCCTTAGCACTGAATTCCCAGATTCTGCAGTCCCTACCCGAGATATTAGGAGTAGCGTCATGGAGTCTACTGAAAAGTTTGAGGAATTCGTTGATTTCTTCGTCTTTCAGCACTCTTCTAGTATTAACGCTCCAAACCCAACTGCTGCCATTAAAAGAAACAAAATATCTGATCACCGCATTTTGGAAAGCATCGATTCTGAAGATATTCGGGAAGGAGCATCTCAAACTTTCGTTATCTGCCCATATATCATTCCAGAAGTCAATTTTCTCTCCATCACACCTATTGTACTTATGCACCTATCGAAATGATCCTTAACTGAAATCACCCCATTATACCCACAACCACTACGGTGGTTAGAGATGAGATCCCAGCCATGCCTTTGCAACCTGTATTTAGCCTCCACAATCTGCCACCACAGAAGTTGCCGATTCCTGCCGTCTCCAATTCTCCAAAGCCATTTGCCCAACAGGGCCATGTTCATTGTCTTAAGATTGCGGACACCCAGGCCTCCTTCCTGTTTACTGGTACAGTAGTCCTTCCAATTGACAAGGTGAATTTTCCCATTATTGCCTCCTCCTTCCCATAAGAAATCTCAGCCAATTTTTTCTAGGGTGTTTAAAACGGGGGCCGGGGCCGAGAGGAAAAGAATTAACAATATTAACAGTCCCTGTTTTCTTAAATATACTGTGCCACTATCATTAAAAGTCCCTGTCCTATTCAGATTCACAATTTACAATAGAGCAGAAAATATGAAAAACAGAGAGAAGGAGAAAGAGACAGAGAGACAAGTGCAATTCTGGGATGAGTCCAATCTAGCACATCTACAAAATTGATGAAGTATGCCACACGTAGAATTATGACCTGTGCACCACAGGTGGTGCATGGGAACATGCACCCAATTACTTTTTAAGAACTGATATTTATTTAACACGGGGCATTGGTACATGCACGAACCAACTCTATCCCAGTTACCTTATATGAATCCATTTTTATTTCACAAAGTTGGAAAGGAGAGTTACCTTCGTCCCTTTTTTCTAAAGCCATCTCTCCAAGGGTGCTAGGTTCGTCTCTGTCAAGCCGAAAATTCCCAAGCTTCCGTTCTTTGATAGCTTTATCGTGTCTCAGTTTACCAAGTGATACTTTGCAGAATAGCCACAACGTTTCTATAAATATTGCCTTAGCCTCTCCGACCCATCAATAAAATTTGTGTCAATGAGACATTAACATAAAATAAACCCACAAGGTCAAAATTGATGATTTAATGAGTGCGATTCATCTTCCCAAAGCTAGTATATGAATGAGCCGGTCACGTCAATCTGCATGTGCTAGATTTGTCTAACCTGCATTTTTCACTGATTTCAATGTTCATAAATTCCATGGTCAGTTTTCTTTTGAATCTCTTTCTCTTGGCGGGTCCCATTACCTTCTTTGGGGCTTTCAAGTAAAAAATGGAAGCACAAGACTTGTGGTCAGTAACTGTAATTTCTAGAAGAGAGTCGTCTCAACACTACCCCACTTGCTACTTTGTTTTTTTTTGCATAATGTATGTGTGATGTTGAAGTATGTCCTTGTCACTATGTTAGAGTCTTCAACAGTTCAGCCATCCTCAAGGTTTAAGTTCACTCCACAATCCAGCATTTGTTTCAAGGTTGTTCTTGTTCTTGTCATTATTAATATTATTTATCTTAAGTCAATATTTTATCATTGTTAATTTGTGGAAGAAGTAGCTTCATTTTTTTTCTTTCTCTTCCATACCTCTTCAATGATCTCGTTACATTTTTTGCCCCTACATTCCGTAGTATGGCTTACAATTGTTGAACTGCTGTGGTCTTTTGGTGTGGTGAGACTTTGGTCCACCATGCATGTGGCCTGTAACGCCTGTCTTGGTATTTTTTGTTTAGTTGGTATGTTAAAAGGTTTTTTATTCTTCAAGTATCAAAAAAGATTTGTCTGAGAAGTAATTATGGGCCATATTTGATACTGTTTAGTTTTTGTTTCATCTATCTTGCAGATACCGGGGTTTGGAACAAAGTGACAAATGCAGGACAAGGGCCTTCTTCCAGGTTTTCTGTCGCTGGGGACTGTTTGGATCCATGGAAAGGTGTGCTTATATTCATAGGTGGTTGCAATGAGAATCTGGAGGCCCTGGATGATATGTATTACTTATACACAGGTTTGGCTAGCTCCAGTGTCATCTCTTTGTTGTTCACTTTTTATATTTCTTCCTTCTTAAAGTAATTATTGGATTTTGAGATGTTGACATCAACCACTGGCACATGTTTTGTTCTCTATCTTTATCTGTGTCTTTTACATTTTATTTATTTTTCTGGAGGCATTTACAGTCAATGAGGCTATTTTTTTGCAAGTTCAAAACCAACCGAATATGGAATCATGTTTCATTGATAATTTGTTTTGCCATCTGTAATCAGATATGTCACTTGAAAATGGTCGAGATGAGCAAAGGCAAGAGAAGTTCTCCTTTAGGAGAGAACTTCAGAAAAGGCGTCAAGCACAATTTCTTCCTGCAGACCAATCCGTGAATGATAAAGATGCGCCCAAGATTGGGACGTCTGTGGACAGATCTGTAAATGATAAAGGCACACCCAAGATTGGGATGCCTGTGGACAGATCTACAAATGATAAAGATGTGCCCAAGACTGGGATGTTTGATTCCAGCCAACCAGTGCCTTTGCCAAGTTATGTCCAAGCAGGTAAAAATTGTTATACTCTCACAGTTTCAATTTTACCATAAAATAACGTAGTCACTGATCTTGCCTGTGTTATTTCTCTCCACTGGAATTTTACCATAAAATTCCAGCCAACCAGATTGGTATTCCCACATCAAAGTAGAGGTAGTAATTATACATCTCAGCATTTGATGATAACTATCCATCAAAGTGTCAATTTTTTTACAATTTTATGCATTCTTTATGATAGCTATATGCAATGAATGCAAATGGTTTTATAGTAATATCAGTTTTATAGTAATATCATAATTCATAACCGGGATAGTTGCCATCAAGTTGTGATTTTCCCATTTCTGATAAGTAACTTCTCAAACAATGGTATTTAGAGGAGATTGTCCCAGAAAATGTGGAACTTACTTTACAATGGGATACAGTTGGTTGTTAATTGGAGGACATGATAGTATTCTCATAGTATATGAAATGTGGATGTAATTCTGTAAAGATGCTATTGATTTTCCAAAACATCATCCGTTCTTTGGTGAAGCTCATTTATTGTTCACCTGCCCTCTCTTTAGAAAAAAAGAAGATTGAAGCCCTCATTTGTGATAATGACAATTTTTGGTCTACCGTCACCTGCTTTATCTACCTCTTTTTATGCTGCAATGATTCAGTGCTTCATATATATATATATATATATATATATATATAGAGAGAGAGAGAGAGAGAGAGAGAGAGAGAGAGAGAGAGAGAGAGCCAAAGCCTTTTTCTTGGTGCTTTCTTCCGTAGCTTTTAGCCATATAGATTGTCTTCTCATGTGTAACTTTCTTCAAGTTCCCCCTTCTAGTGACACAAAAGAAAAGCGGCACAAGTGAAATAACTTGTTACTCGAGACTCCACAGCTATTTCAACGCAAGGCTTTGGTCACTTAAATTTCCAATACTCTCCAGCATCTGACTTTTTGTTTCAGACCTCCAGCCACTTCCATGTGAAATTTCTTCTTTATATAATGAATTTTTTTGAATATATATTAGTTTCAATAATTCTCTCATCAATCTAGGGCCCCAAAAAAGTGACATCTTATAGCTGACGATAATTGGAAAGGAGGTTTTCAACAATGTGATGTGATCTCCCGACGAGAGATAGACTCTTCCAAGAGTAATTATTATTATTTTTCTGCATCTCCCAATGACTGAATCCCGCAACAGTTTGAGAGATTTCCAAATGTTGAACATGATATCCAAATAAGAACATTGTGGATGGTAGAGCTTGGCACACGTATTCATTACGATACTACAAATCAAACCCCATCAGTGAATTTTTATGAAACAATTATAGTAGCATAGCGAAAATGTGTCATGTATTTACATATCCATACAATCAAGTCCTTGGGTAAGTCGTGCAAGAATCCATAGCTTTTTTCCCCCCCAACATCCCCGTCGATTTTTTAAAACAAAGAAACAATTTATTTATTTAAAGGAGGGAGAGTTGAAATCTTTTCTTTTCTGAAGTTATCCTTTATTTATTCAATTGCCGTATCATTCAACTGCCATATCTTTCGAAATCGGGTCAACTAGATTTAGTAAAAAATGTTGTGATGTCAAAAGTTAAAAATGAAGTTTGCAAGTTCAAGCAATAAACGAATCAGAGTGAGTTTAATGTTTTCATATTATTCGAATTATATATATTTTAATTATATAATAATATTTTCATTTTCTTGAAAAATGGAACATTTAAAATTCAGTTTGATATTATTAGTATTAAATACCTCCAAAGTGTAAGACTGCAGCTCTAGAACACCACAATAACAAGTGGAGATTCATTAGTAGCAAACAAGTAATTTTCTTACCTAACAACAAGAAGTAAAAAAAGAATAATATAATTGTAAACAAAAAATTTGCGTAGAATATAAATCTAACACAAATCAATCATAACAAATTTCCCCTCGCTAGGAGAGGATTTGATTGAAAATAGACTTTACATACGGGTATGTAATTGATTCACATTAATTACATCAAAATTGAATATCTCTGATTAAAACTATTAAAGAAAAGTAAAGTAATTATATCTCTGAAATAAACAAACTAAAATTCTAAGTCTAGGTCTTCATCGGCATCTTCAATCCGTCACGAGATAGATGCATAGTATGCTGTCTTCATTAGAGATTTGAGAAATATGAAATAGGGGACGACAGATGGGAGAACCCCTCCTCCAAAAGTCGGTTCCATCTGATCGATAAACACGAGTCATTACTGGAGCAAGAACCTCGTGAGCAAATCTTAAAATGAATTCTTGTTCTCTGGTCTCAAAGATGAATTCGAATATCAAATCCATTCTTTTGGTAACTGGTTATCAGAGGAGTTATTACTTTTAGTGATAGAGTGTCTGATCATGAGTTAGATATCGCCAAATTCTTTAGAATTTAGCGATCATATATTATTTTATAATAATTTTATCGTTGGATTTGACCAATATCCTAAGATTTGATCAATGTGTGGTAAATTCACCGTTGGATCTCGTTATGACCTTGTATTATGATTATTTGACCAAAAGTCAACGAGTCTACCATTAGATTATACCAAAATCACAAGATTTAAATAATATGTAATAACTCTACCTTTGGATCTTATTACGATCTAGTGTTATGATCGTTTGACCAAAAGTCAACGAGTCCACCATTGGATTTGATCAAAATCACAAGATCTAGTCAGTATGTAATAAATTCACCGTTGGATCTTGTTACGACCTCACATTATGATCGTTTGATCAATAGTCAACTAGTCCATCGTTGGATTTGACCAAAATCACAAGATATAGTCAATATGTAATAAATCCACCATTGAATCTCGTTACGATCTCGCATTATGATCGTTTGACTAAAAGTCAATGAGTCCACTGTTAAATTTAACCAAAATCACAAAATCTAGCCAATATGTAATAAATCTACCGTTGGATCTCGTTAGGATCTCGCATTATAATCGTTTGACCAAAAGTCAACGAGTCCACCGTTAGATTTGACTAGAATCAGAAGATCTGGTCAATATACAATAAATTTACTGTTGGATCTCGTTACGATATTGTATTATGATCGTTTGACTAAAAGTCAAACCATCCACCGTAAAAGAATTTTCGATCTTGAGGTTGAGGTCCAAACCCTACATTTGAGGGAGTGATGATCCGAACTGCAAAGGAAACTCTAATTTCGGGACACGATCCAGATCCGATAAATCTCATAGTTATGGGTCATCGTAGATGAATATTTCGGGTGTCATAATCCGGAATCATTCTTTGGGTTCGTGATTGCAACCCGTATGAGTATCGAATTTGTAGTTGCAATTCGAGTGTACTAGGAGTTATGCTAGGGGTTGTACCCACGTGGCTTAACTATTTCGAAGTACACGGGAAATTGGGTACTAGTTGTAACGTGTAATCCCAAATTGTAATCATAAATTCTACTTAGGTAAGAGCCGTAGCTCTTATCCTAAGCGTATTACCTTTAGGTAAGAGCTGTAGCTCTTATCTTAAGTGTCTCGATCCATACTTATTCCTCCCGTTCACTTTTAAAAAATCCTTGCTACTGTATGAAAGTAAAAATAGTCTTTGTCAAATTTTCATGCCTAAAATGCCCATAACTCATCTCATAGTTGTGAACCTTCTTCTAGTCAAATCTCAACGGCGCCTGTCTTCTATCGTGTTCTCTCTCTCTCTCTGTCTCTCTCTCTATCTCTATAAAAGCCCATAACCCATGACACAACTCACCAATCTTCCCAACCCAACGACTAAAGCAAGAGAGAGAGAGAAAGAGAGAAGAGGAAAGGAGAGAGGGTAACTGAAACGCACATTCGATATGGAAGTGATAGTATTGGTACCTGCCTCCGATTTCAACTTCACCAGCACTTGCTCATCACCATACAAAAGCACTCCTTCCCGTCACGTTTCGAGTCAAGCTGCTACTTCAGTGCCCCAAATACCCCATCAAGTCCTTCCCAAATCTACACCCAATTCGATTCAATCGACAATTTTAAACAAGAACCCAAGGCCACAAAACCAGAGGATGATGACGAAAACGAAGAAAATTTTCAATTTGATTTCAGTGGTCAATTAGAGAGAAGCTCTTTCATTACAGCAGACGAGCTATTCGAAATGGGCAAAATTCGAACCCAAACTGCCAAATCAAAAGAAAAATAAGCAACAGAGGTAAAGCAAGAAAAAGGGAGAGAAAGAAATGTTTATTCTTCTACCAATACGAGTCGCAAAGGAGCCAGATCAGTTTCGCCTCTCAGGGTCTCAGATTTCGGGTTTGATCGGCTTAATCAGACGAAGCAGAAAGCTTCATTGGCCACAAAATTATACCCATCTAAATATGCAAATCTGAAGTGTAGCAGGAAGTGGGAACTGAAAGATCTTTTGTTGTTTCGAAGCGTTTCGGAAGGTAGGGGAACCAAAAGAGCAGAAGATGTGAAGAATTCCAGTTTTCGATACGTTACAGATGGTAGCAGTTCTGAAAAGCCCCACATCGTGTAAATAGTGGGCCTGACCCTGGGACATAAGTAACGACCCCACTCTTACATGCAAGATGCGTTTTGGGTCGGTGCGGCGGCCATGTGTCCGGTCGACCCCTGCCAAAAACAAAACCTTGAAGGGAAAGGGCTACTGGTGGGACCAGGTGGAGCCACCCAAAGAGGACAATATCTTGGCACGTGGCGTCGGGGCATTACAAGTTCGGTGTCTGGCGGTTCGAACCGGGGTCGGAGGGGGCCTGTTTCGGCTCACGAGTTGCATTACACGAAGAACCGGGCGGTTTCTGAGGAGATGAGGAGGAAAACCTTTTTGCCTTACACGCAGGGTTTATTTGAGTGTTTGGGATTCAACCCGGCTCTTAACGGGCTCGCAAAACGGTTCCGTTCGATTACATACAATAGATCTTTAGACTATAAGCATACCATTAGATGATCGGTTTTTTATTCCACGTGGCACATATGCGCTAAAAAATGACCTTAAACTCACATTTGAGCATGATGTGTGCCATGTGTTTTTAGGGCTATCTTTTGAGATTTGTGCCACGTAGAATAAAAATCGTTTGTCTGATGGCATGCTCATGGTCTCAAGATTTGAGCATGATGGGTGCCATGTGTTTTTAGGGCTATCTTTTGAGATTTGCGCCACGTAGAATAAAAACCGATTGTCTGATGGCATGTTCATGGTCTCAAGATCTATTATGTGGAAAATTGGGCTGAAAATTGTCTCCATAGCATGATTCCAAGCGGTCAATGGTTTTGGACATAGGCGCCATCGGTAATCTTGTATGTGCGAATAAAGGGACCCAACAAAAATATCTATATTTTACAGGCGATGGCGCTACTTGGCCATACAAAGTTGACTTTTCAGTGAACAAAATAGCACAGATATGGATATCCCGACACAAAAACGATGTGCAAGTCATGACTCTCCCTAATAATAATAATAATAAGGATGCCAAGACCGTTACGTAGCGACCTAGGGTGTAACCATGCATTAGTGCCATTTGGGTGACAAGTGGCACCGTATCTGAAGATTTGATGCCAGAGGCAACATGCACAAGATCATCAGGTTCATCCTAAAAAAATAAAAATAAAAATAAATTTGACAAAACATCTTATTCACCAGTCAAATGGTGATCAAAGTTGGAAAAATTCAATGCACTAGGTATGTTAGGCTTCACCCAATATTTGACCCCGCACCAGACATATGTTAGAATATTTGATTTAATTGTATTTTCCAGATTATACTTATTTGTTAGTTTTTATTTTTTTTCTTCATGTTCTATAGTTAACAATATAAGTTTAGACATATGAAACATAGTAGTAAGTGATTTTTTTTTTTTGTCTTTAATAAATCATAAAACATAGTAACGAACACTTGAAATAATATATATTTTTTTATGTTCAAATCACCCGATAGATGTCTAAAAATCAAGTTCAATCATTTAAAGGTTTTAATGTCCACGTGGATTTGCACGTGCCTTTTTACTAGTAAAATAAAAAAAGAACGGAACAAAAAGACTCTCGGCGATAACCTAAAGTCTTTTGCAAGAAAAGTCGGAGATATTTTCGGCAGAGGTCTCATGTAAGAATTTTCGGATCCTAATAATGAGAACGAATATGTTATTTATAAATTTATTATAGCGGTTATATGAAGTTATAATCGTACGGTTTTACAGGAGTTTTACAAAATCAAGGGTTGTGAGAATTGCGTGGGTTTTAGTTTTTCACGCGGATTGAGGAAAGATCATTCCCGCGTATGCAAGTCTTTTATTCATAACCACCTAGGCGCGTAGGTGCCTAGTATATTATCTAGGCACCTAGGTGCCTAAGTATAATATCTAGGCACGTACCTAAGTATGTTATCTAGGCATATACGTGCCTAAGTACGATATCTAGGCACCTAGGTGTCTAAGTACGATATCTAGGCACCTAGGTGCCTATGTATGTTATCTAGGCACATGCGTGCCTAAGTATGATATCTAAGCACCTAGGTGCCTAAGTATGTTATCTAGGCACTATGTTATCTAGGCACATACGTGCCTAAAGATGTTATCTAGACACCAGGTGCCTAATTATGATATGCTTAAGTATGTTATCTAGGCACCTATGTGCATAAGTATTATTTGACATTACTTAAGGCTTTAACTCCTAGTTAGAGTAGACTCGCATGGGTCATACTCTTTGACATTACTTAGGATTTTAAGTCCTAGTTAGGGTAGGTTTGTTAAAAGTAAATACTATAAGTAGAGTCCCCTTAATTTCTTACATTAATTTATGCTATCTGATTTTTGAGATTAAGTGAAAGGAGTTCCCGATTCCAAGAATTCTGAGTCAACAGGTGCCTCCTCGATTTTTATTGACTTTTTTTTTAATGAAAAAAATAAAAAGTTGATAAAAATCGATATAAATTTATATTTCTTATAAGAATTTTACTACTGATTAATGATCGTATTCTCTATGGAGATTCGATTCATCGAAATCTAACTACTGATCGTATTCTCTACGGAGATTCGATCATCGAAATTTGAATTTTAGGGTCCATCAGATGACCTTGTTTCAATCTGAAAGATTTAAGGGGACGAATTTTGGATTTTGAGATTAATCAGACTATACTTCTTATGGGAAGACTGTATATTGATTTATGGTTATAGGATTTGTGATTCTTACGAGAACGCTCTCCAATTATCGAGGTGAATATCCTAAATCGGATTTGCGATTCTTACGAGAATGCTCTCCGACCATCAAGATGAATCTCCTAAATCTTTCAGACGGTCCGATTGAAATTTATGAACCTTAATAAATCGATAACAATTATGAAATTAATTTTCTATTGACCATCGATCTTAATATAGATCGGGTGGTCAAAATTAAATCTGAAATATCTATATTGGCTACCAGGGCAGTTCTGATCGATTTTGAGATGTTTACAGAGATGGAACGGCTTAAAAAATATTTTAAAAATCAACAAAAATTATGAAGTTGATTTTTTATTGACCATCGATCTCGATGTAGATCGGGTGGTCAAAATTAAATTTGAAAGATCTACTGGTAGATCTGATTTTAGGACATTCGAGATCGAAACGGCTTTAAAAATATTTTCTAAAAATTAACAAAAAATTATGAAGTTGATTTTTTATTAATTATCGATCTCGATGTAGATCGGGTGGTCAAAATTAAATCCGAAAGACCTACTTTGGCTACCTGAGCAGATCTGACTGATTTTAGAACGTTTACAAAGATCGAAACGTCATTGAAAATATTTTCTAAAAATCAACAAAAATTATGAAGTTGATTTTTTTTATTGACCATCAATCTCGATGTAGATATGGTGGTCGAAAGTTCTACTTTGGATACCCGGGCAGATTTGACTGATTTTGGGACGTTTACAGAGATTGAAACGTCCTTAAAAATCAACAAAAATTATGAAGTTGATTTTCCATTGACCATCGATCTTGACATCAATAAGATAGCATAATTCAAATGTATTTGAAACGTAATCTAATTCTCTTTTTTTTAAACAGATTTTCTTATATTAATCATGTCAAAACAGAAATCTTCTGATTGTAAAGTTGATCGAATAAGATCGGGTGATATCGGGAATGATTTTTTCGGGATACCCTTGCGGAGGCATCTTCCTTGTTTTAGTCCTGACGTGGCTCACGGAGGACACCATGCATCACCAACCAACGAGTGGTGGACAAGTCTAAGCAAATCGTTGGGCTTTGGGAATTTGAAGTCTTATCTTTCTAAACCCCGAAAAGAGGATGGTATCGATATAATGTTTCTGAACTCAGGTCGTGTTCTTGCACCGGGTGAAGAAATCCATAGCCCACAATGCTTTCCTACCTTTGCTCAGAGGTTCATAGATAAAGAGCCAGACGTTAGATGGGTGATAAATTTTGTTTGAGAGGAGTGGCATCGACCAACTTAAGTTTCCATCTCTGGGTTGTACAAATGTTATCTGAGTTTCGCGGCGAATTGAAAAGATGTAATTTGCTGACAATGGTTGTGTGTGCGCGAGGGCGATATGACAGCAAAAAAAATATGATGCGTGCTCTAATCGAAGCTTTCTGTCCGCTCACTAACTCTTGTATCTTTCCTTGGGGGAAAGCTGGTATTACAATGGAGGAATTATTCCATATTAGTAGTTTGCCGCTTACAGGCTTTATGTATGATGAGTGTATTCTTGAGAATGATCTTCTATAAGGAGTTCAGGAAGACATAGAGACGTCTTTCTATAAGCCTGAGGCACATAATTTGTTTGAAAATTTCAATCAAATTGTAAAGGAAATTGCAAAAGATGATCCTAATGTGAAAAAAAAGTGTAAACCATGGACAATGGATGTCTTATTTCCTCGATTTTTATGATTCGAGCGGCAACATTATCCACCCTTTTGCTTCTAAAAGGAATGTCCTTCAAGTAGTTCGAATTGAAAGAAGGTCTTCGTTAGGAATGAGTGGCGGGACCTATTTCTCAGCTTTTTTAGTGCTTTTTTTAAGCAGGTTTTCACTTTCGAACAAGGAGGAAAGTGTTTGTGCTTAAACTTTCGTGATAGCAGGGGGAAATGGCAAATGGAGCTACCTATGCCGTCAGTCCAGCCGTCCTTGCTAGCATATTTTATGGCTTTGATCAGTTAAAGATGTGTGACGATCCGGAGAATTCGGGAGCTCATTTCCCTGTTCATTATTTCTTTGGATGGGTGGGGGCCCATTTTCCTTCCACTTATAATTTGAGAAATTTTGAGCTCAAGTCAGAGATTCCCTTTTTACTGAGTATTTTGGAGCGGGCAGCTGGTCCACATAGTTGAGATTTTGTGCAGAATCCTGTAATGTTCAAGTTAGCCATTGGACATTTTTTACCAGAAATGACCAACTTTCGTGGCAGGATCTAGCTAATCCAGACAGAGATACCTCTGTGTTTCCAGCCGAAATCCTCCACTATTTTTTGAGTTTGCGGCAAAATTTATTGCCATTACGTTTTGGCAATTATAAATTACTCGACCCACATTATCCAACCCGATATGTTCGACAATTAGGTTATGATCAGATTATTCCCCCGACTCCTCTTTCTTTGGATGCGCGCAAAAATGTTACTGTTGCAGATTTAGTGATGACATTTAATACGTATAGTGTGTGAGGAACTAAGTCTTATTTCATGACTCGCCCCACTCATGTTTTTGGTCGTACTTCTTTAATGTGGTGCTATTGGTGGCATGAGAATACCAATGTTTATTTTTCAAGAAACTATCAGAGCTAGCTCCTAAGAAAAAAGATAAAATTCAATACATTCATGCATATTCCTCCTGAATTTTTCGCTGATATTTTTCGAGAGGCGTGGCCTGTGAAGATGTCTTTTGCGAGAAGTCTTGGGAATATTGATGTGGTCAATTGTTCATCGTTCGTTGGTTTTATCAAACCATACATGATTTTCGAAAATAAGCTTGTTGAGGTAGAAAAGTCCTCTTCTAATGTATCTGGGAAACGTATCCTGTCACAAAAAAGAGGGGAGAACAACAAGATGCCAAAATCAGTGGTGTCTAACAATAGGAGAGGTGAGAATATTTTATCATCTTACGCCACTTTGAAAGCTCAAGGGGCTTCTGCGAGTCCTTCAGGTGGATATTATGTTCCGCTCCCACCCAATCAGAATCAAGGGTATATGGCTGAAGGTCCAATTGTTCCTTCCTCCTGATGCTTTTCTTACGGAGTTAGGAAGTATTCCCACAACCTCACACTTCTCTAACATGGGTAAATTTTTATATATATATATATATATATATATATATTGTTTATTTGAGAAAAAGAACTTTGTTAGTGTTAACAAATGATATTTTGTATTATGAAATCTTCCAACGCTAGATGGGTGTATCGAAGAAGAAATCACCACTGCAGATATGCATCACCAACAAGAATTGATGGGTACTTTATTTAGAACTGGAGACATGGCTGAGGATTCGTTTCTCGCGAATATTGAGGCTGGAAAATACCTAAACGATCAGAAATTTGAGTTTGGGACTCCTCCCATCACTGGGACCATGAGACTCTGAGGTTAGTAAGACCATAAAGTCATCTGGATAATTGTCCCATTTCAGGTAGTAAAATTATGAAGGGATTCAGGGAAGAGGATAGTAATGATGATGGGTCAGACGCTAGCCATTTGTGTTCTTCTGAGGAGTATTCCTCTCTTGAAGAAGATGCGCAAACTTCAGAGGCACCTTTGATGATTACTTTCGCTGAATCACAATTAAAGATCCCATCAACCGTTGAAGTCATTCCGCGGGAGAAGGTTAATTTCATCTTGCCTCCGAGACTTAACTCACAAGCCTCGACCACTTCTCGTACATCCATTATAGCGAAGTCACCTAACGAGCGACTTTCAAGGGAAGATCTAGTGTCTAGACTAGAACCTTCTTTAGTGATAATGAATACAGACGTGACTCCCTTCAATCCTCCAGATCTACCCGTGTCAACTATCGTCGCCTCATCTAGCGGAGTTTTTTCAACGAGTGAGTTTCATCCCATTGTTTACAATTAACACACATCTATTATTTTTTTAAATATTTATTTATTTATTTATATATATTCTCTTTTGTAGATGTTGAAGATCCGATCAATGTGCCTATCCTATCGACCTTTAAAAGGAATCGAATAAGGAATCATCTGAAGCATATTGTCGAACTTTTGAAGGAAGTTCTCCCTTATGTGGAGAGTGAAAATGATTTTGCGATAATGGAGCAAGATGTATATCTAGCATGTGATGAGATCTCCAAAATTGGCCGTGATGATTTGTCATTTAAGTTCGAAATTAAATATATTCTTGATCTATCTCAAAAAATAAAGGAGAATTATGGGCTTCTGAAGAGGTTATCAGGACTGATATTATGGAGGGACTCCAAAAAATTGAAGATGGTAAGACAATCAATTCTGCAATGTCAAATAGATTGTTTTATATCTCAACACTTGAAGAAACCGTGAAGGTTCGAATTGAGAAAGCAAACATTTTGAGGCTTGAGCTTGAGGAGCTTGAAAAGAAATTTGCCGATTCAAAATGAAATTTGCTGACCAATTCCGAATTGGACAAGAAGGATCAGCGATCCTTAGGGGATATTGAGAAAAGAAGAATCATCTGCTGGCTAAACTAGAAGGCATAGGAGCTGAGAAAGAGGAACGACTTTCAGTTTTACGTCAATTCACGGCCGATAATGATGCCGCCATAGATTCATTAGGCAGATTTGACAAATAAGATTCATGTTTATTTTACGAATTCTTTTGGTTGGTTGGATTTCACATTTATTATACATTATTCCATTCTTTGAATAATTGATGCTAATATATATATATATATATATATATATATATATATATATATAAAACTCAAATTTTGAAGAAGTTTAGGAGGTAACATATAAACATACCTATGTTGTTTATATTAACAATGTACCTAAGTACAAGTCTTACGCAGTTTATCGTCATGCAAGTAGAAGATAACGTATAAACATACCTACGTTGTTTACCTTACACAGTTTATCCTCATGCGAGTAGGAGATAATGTATAAACATATCTACGTTGTTTACTGATAACGTATAAACATACCTACGTTGTTACCTTACACAATTTATCCTCATGCGAGTAGGAGATAACGTATAATCATACCTATGTTGTTTACCTTACACAGTTTATCCTCATGCGAGTAGGAGATAACGTATAATCATACCTATGTTGTTTACCTTACGCAGTTTATCCTTATGCGAGTAGGAGATTACATTTATACATTTTATGGATAGTATCACTTCAGAAAGTGATCGTTAATAGGTGGGGATTCATTTCCTTCTGCATCAACCAATATATAGGCCCCGTTTGAATAGACAGTTTCTATTACAAAAGGTCCCTCCCATTTAGGCTCAAACTTCCTTGGAGTTTTCCGAGTAACAATCATAGGGCGACGAACAGTAAGGACCAGGTCCCCTTTCTTAAAGGATCGACGCTTCACCTTCTTTTCGAATGAATTTGACATGCGAGCACGGTATGCCTCCAAGTTTTGATGGGCTTTGAGCCTACGCTCATCCAAGGCTTCCAGTTCTGAGAACCTGAATGCGATATTTTGCTCCTTGGTGAGATTGTGACTTAATGCTACTCTTAAAGAAGGAATCTAGACTGCAAAGGGTAATAAAGCTTCACCTCCAAATACTAATGCATATGGAGTAGCACGTGTAGGAGACGATGAGTCGTTCTTAGCCCATAAGGCTTCTGCAACCTTTCATGCCAATCACGTTTATTTTTAGCAACTCTCTTTTCAATAACAACCAATGTCTTGTTAAAAGCTTAGCTAAGCCATTTCTTGAGATGGGTTGTATATCGTAGAACCATTGATGTCATATGCGATCGCATATGCCACTTTATATGGCTCTGTCGCAAATGCGTCGGAAACATGTATGCCATCGCATACATGTGTATGCGATGATACATCTAGCAGTCATATTTATGACTGTTGGGGATTTTTTTTTTGCTTTTAAGGCCTCTCCCAAGCCTATGAAAGGGGGGTTTTTCTTCCTAATTCATTCTACATCCATCCAAGGTATGATTTGTGCCTTTTTGGGCCATTTTTTGAGTTTTTAGTGTTCTCTTTCTCTCTCTCTCTCTCTCTCTCTTTCTTAAATCTTTAATCATAATTTCTTTTGCTCTATTTTGTAGTTAACTTAAAGAGTTAAGAGGTTCAAACTTTAATCTTCATTCTTCAAGCAAAGAGGGAGGAATCACTTCAAGAATCAAGAAACAAGAGTTAGAATTAATTTATAATTCCTATTAAATTTTGTTTGTTGTTTTCCTTCCTTATTATACCTCATTTCTTTCATTTTTTTAGTGTGGTTAATATCTACCCACCCACTTATTTAAATTATGTTATCATTATATCTACGCCCTCGAACGACGCTCTTAGGCCAACAAATTCCGTCAATCCGAGTTGGAAATATGGACGTTACAAGAGTGTAACCGAAAAAAATAAGGTCCAATGTACCCTATGCCCCCATGTAAGCATCGGGAGAATAGGGAGACATAAGCAGCATCTTGCTTGGCAACCCAGATCAAATGCGAAGGCATGTCCAAATGTCTCGCCGGAGATTCGAAAAGAGATCTTGGAATGGATGGATAAGACTTCGAGAGCGAAACATAATGATAAAGTGATTTTACAACAATACTATGATATTGATGAAGATGACGAGGAAGAACATGATAGATCTACTCCCTCCACGGCTCGTAGTGGTGCAAGACCACCACCCTCTAAAAGAGCACGCGGTAGAAAGGGAAAGGGAATAGACAAATTCTTCTCTTGTATACCACATCCCGAGGATGTTGTAGACGCCAGGGGTAAGGGTTCGGCCCAAACAACTACAGAAAATAGGTTTAAAGCTAAGGACCGATCATGTTAATTAAATTGTCCTTTTTCAATAACTTAACCAATGTCTTGTTAAAAGCTAAGGACCGGTTTAAAGCCGGTAGGTCAATCATCAATTTTTTGGAAAATTGTCCTACCGGAATCATGTTAATTAAATCTGTAGATGCTTCGACCCATTCTTACACTACCGAATATGTATTTTCCCTTATAGATGAGGTGATAGAAAGGGACATTGGTACACAATATATTGTCCAAGTTGTCATGGACAACGCGATAAACTTGGTGGCCGCGGGTATACTAATAATGGAATGGAGACTACACATATATTGGACCCCAGGTGCGGCCCATTGCTTAGACTTAATCTTAGAAGACATAGGAAAAATGCATATTAAAACCGTGAAGGCTAGGAAGGTAGTAGTGTATATGTATAAACATACACTTCCACTCCACCACGTAAATAAAAGCAATTAGGGGTAATTTGCAACGCCCCGCTATCACCCGTTTTGCTACAACCTTCTTGACATTACAAAGCATATATGCTAAAAGAGAAGAGCTTAGAAGCTTTGTAACTTCCACCAATTGGAGGAATGGAGCTTGGTCAAAGAAGGCCGAAGGGAAGTGGGTGACACAAACCATCTTAACGAACTCTTTTTGGAATAATGTTGCCCAATCACTTAGAGACTCGCAACCAACCGTAGAAGTACTGCAATTGGTTGATGGTGATGCGAAGCCTGCTATGGGCTATATCTATAGTTTTATGGAGAAAGCTATAGAAAAAATTAAATCTAATAATATGTACAAATCTCGCTTCTTTTAACCCATTATTGACATAGTTGAGAAGAGATGGGGTGCCCAAATGTCCAGCCCCTTGTATTATGCTGCATTCCTTCTAAATCCCGCAGTTTATTTCTCTTATCCGAACCGGAAGGTGGCGGACGTAACACATATTAGTGATTTCCTTGAGTTTTTAAAGAAGATAGTTTCGGACAAAGAAGAGCAAGATTGGATTAGCTACTCTTTTGACCGATACAAGAATTCTGAAGGGATGTTCGGAAGAGAAATTGTGGTTCGACAAAGAAAATCCAACATACCCAGTAAGCATGTTTATGATATATTTTTTTATTACATTTCATTTCTTCTAAATTAATAGTTTAATACTATAAATATATCTAATTAATACTAATGTTTGTAGCCGATTGGTGGTTGTCCTATGAAGTGGATTCGGTGACAATATGGATTATTGAAGAAGATGGTCGTTAAGGTTCTTGGCCTTACATGTGCCGCTTCGGCATGTGAACGGAATTGGAGCTCATTTGAGATGGTAACTGGTGTATTTTTATTCTCATAATTTTAATTCAATTGTTGTTTAAATTTTAATAAATATTAATATTTATTAAATGTTTCTCTCAAATAGATACACACGAAGAAACGAAACAAGCTTGAGTAAAAAAGCTCAATGATTTGGTCTTTGTGCAATACAATCAAAAGCTACGGGATCGCTTTCTTAAAAATTGGAAACATCCGGGACATTATGATCCCATCTCTCTCGAAAACTTGCCATTCGATTCTCCTTAGATGGTGGATGCCTCCGATGAGCGAGTCTTTGCAGATGAGGATCTTATGTGGAAGCAAGTGGAAGAAGCCACTTTTGGAGATGAGCTTCCTACCGGACGAAGGAGAAGATCAACAGCGGGGGAAGGTAGCTCACGCTCACGCTTGCGTTAAGAAGAAGAAGAAGACGAGATACATGAAGAAACACCGATAGATGATGTAGATACCGTCTTAGTGAGATCATATGATGAAGAAACCGAGGAAGAACAATAAGTTGAAGGAGACAATTCGGATGATGACGACAATGCAAGTGACGACGATGGTAGTGGAGGTGGAGATGTACCATTGTGGATTAGAAACCAATGTGTAGAATTTTTGCTCGGTATATAATACTGTTAGGACGTGAGTCACGTGACGACAATGGAAATGTACCATTGTGGTTTAGACTTAGAACTTAGAATTTACTCTTTTCCTTCTTTTTTATATGTTCCTATGTTCTTTTTTGTACTATTTTGTTTAACATTAATAAAATTTATATTTTCCCTTCTAACCTATGGTTATATACTTATATAGTTATATTACATACTTTTATTTCGCATTCTAAATACTATAAAATTAATAGATCCCAAAATTAACACAACATATTATTGATCAATTTGGGAAACTTTCAGAATTTTTTGAGATTTTTAAGAATTTTTTTAGAATTTTTTGAAAAAAAATAAAAATAAATTTTATGCCATTGCATATGAGATGACCTTATCTTTGTCCGGATTTCGAGAGACCGTGCCATCGGATGATCGTCATTATCGACGATCCCAACAACACACACATTATTACGCATTGCGGAAGTCAAGCAGACACCAACAAAAGAGGCGAGATAGAGTCATTATATAAGGTGCAACATAAAACGAATAATTATATAAACGATGAAACTAAGCATACATTCTCAAAAAGGAACCAGGAAGAACCACTGGTGATGGCCATACATCACCGAAAATAATGGTTCCCAATAATGGTACCTACAAAATGTATACAACAAAAATAAAAGTAGCTACAGAAAATATAATACAGAACAGAGTGAGCCACCAGGCCCAATAATCCAAATGTTTCATACAAAACTCCAAAAATAATAAGTCTAAATACCAAGACTATGGGTGGAACTCGTCAGCAGGAATATCAGGCTCGTCCTCAGGAATGAAGTCAAGGTCCTCTAGCTCAGGATCCTCATAAACTCTAACTCAGTACCTGTGACGTATAGTCGGAGTGAGCTAACAACTAAGCTCAGTAGAAAAAGCAAAACTCAATTGCATCCTATCTCAACAAACATGGTTTCAAAACATGATCGGAATAGACGATTTTCAAAGCAGATGTTCAACACAGAAAAGATAACGAAATTTCAAATACAGTGATCAGATGTAGTTTTTCTATGCAAAGTTTTTAGCAGATTCTTAAATCAGGTATAGGCAGATCAGGCTTTCAGATTAATTCAGATTCTCATTCAGTCTTAACTTATGCATGCAAATTTATCTTATTAAATGACTTAAAGCTCTAACTTAAATAACTCCCGTGTATATAGCACGTAATAACCGAATGTTTGCCGATGGGTAACCCCGATTATCGTCGTTCAATGAACAATTTACATGAATTGCAACAAGTCTCTGCGTTATGAGTGTAACTTGTGCTAGGTAGATCACAGAATAGATATACGGATATCCCGCCGCGCCGATCACGGATATCCCGCCGCGTCAGTGGGATTCGTCACATGAACCTTAAATCAGATGCAGATTCTAATACATATTTCAGATGCAAATTTCTAATACATAATTCAGAAGCAGATTTTAGAGTTTAAGTTTCATATTCAATACAGATTCATATGTTCAGAGTTTCTTAATTCAGATCCAGAGCTTATTTCAGATGCAAGTTTCAGATTTCATATGCAAGGTTTCAAGATCATGTTCAAAGCAAAACTCAGATTTTCATATCATTGTAAAATAGTCATGCGAATTAAAATAGAATGTAATTGATGATGAGATTCTCCTACCTCAAATCTCGGAGTATTCAAAGTAATCTAATGGTCCAAATCCACTGCTATTCGTTCCCAATCTACATCACATACGATGATGTATTAAGGACTTAATTTTAATTACTAATAATTTTGATGTATGTTCTCTCAAAACCAAGGCAGAAATGATCAAATTCGTGCTGACTTGAAACTTAACCCAACTTCCCACTTAATTTTGACCTTCAACATTTGATTCATGTGTTGGTTAATTCATAAAAGTTGTAGAACTCGTTGTCCTCTTTCCAACGCCTCGGAGTTCAAGTAAAAGTTATGACCAAAATTCAAGTCGGTTTCAAGACATTCGGTCAATTTGATCGATCAATTTCCCAATTTGATCGATCGAATTTCATCCGGCCTCAACATCCAAAAACATACCTTCTGTTCTATAGGTGTATTATATAATTCGATCGATCATTTCTTAAATTTGATTGATCGAATATCAGCTTGATCGATCGAATTCCAATTTGACGGTTCGAGTTTTGACGGGTTCGGGCATCTCCCTTGGTCTATTTGCCCCCAAATTTCACCCAGATCTTTAATGATTTTCAACAAATTACACACACACATACACATACAAGTTAAGACATTTATAATCATTTAAAAATTAATTACCTTTCACTGATCGAATTTGTGGTTTATTAGAAGTGTTGTCGAACGAGGGTTTCGGAGTGAAACCTTCGGATTTCTACGGTGATTCCACAACAATTGATCACAATGAACTCAAGATGACGTTGTTTATGATCACGGATCGATTCTAACCTCTTCAAAATAAGGAAGACGATCGCGAGATGATCGGTTCACACTCGTTTCAAATTCAAGGGTTTCCAATGGTTGGGATTTTGCTAGGAAATGAAACCCTTTCGGTGATCGGCGTTAAGCGCTTCACGAAGAGTGTATAGACTGTGGCGTGATCGGGATCGTGTGGTCGAAATCTCACAAGATGCTTGGGAAGGTGACGAATCTCCAATGGTTGGTTCGGCTCTCACAACGCTCACTCTCTTTCTCTCTCTACAAAATTAAAAAGACTAAAGCTTAGCCATTAAGCGAACCACTCTCTTATAATCGAACCAAACCTAAATAAATATCAAGGATATTTATTACAAAATTCTATCCACTTACCTTAAACTTGGCTTGGTGTTGAGCTACTGCAACCGTGAGTTTGTGTACGGGTTATCCACAAAAGGCTTAAATCAACTTTTAAACCTTAATCCTTATGCAAAATTTTATCCCAACATTATTCAATGATTTATTATCAAAATCTATGGTGACATCAGTCACCGTGCCAGATACTTACACGGTGTCCGTCAACTTTGGGATTGAAATATTTGGGATATTACATTCTCCACTCCTTAGAAATTTTCGTCCCCAAAATTGCCAGTTGTGATGTTTGTTTGGAGAGGCAGTACGTACTCTAACATAACCTTACCGCATAATAGAACCCAATCCTTTAACTGAATTCAATTGAAAGACAATTTAGTGAAAAGTAAGACCATGCAAGTGTCCACTGTTAAACATACATCTATATTACTCCATGCCACCCAAAATTTGTATGCGAACATATACAAGTACAATAAGTGATAGTTACAACAAAATGAACGACTACAGAATTGAGGAACATCACACAAACAACTGTGGGTACTGGTCACGAATCTCTGCTTCGCGCTCCCAATTCACCACTGATTCGATCTTTGCTGGATCAACCGTTATACCCATCTCGGAGACGACATGGCCTAAGAAACTGACGTACTCAACCCAAAACTCACACTTACTGAGTTTTGCATACAACTTGTGATCTCTGAGGGTTTGGAGAGTCACTCTTAGGTACTGCTCATGCTGTTCTCGCGTCCTATCATCTACGAAAACAACTACAGACTTGTCCATGTGTGGTTTGAATATCTGATTCATTAAGCCCATAAATGACGTTGGAGCGTTCGTCAACCCAAATGGCATCACCAAGAACTCATAGTGCCCATATCTGGTTTTGAATGCCGTCTTTTGAATGTCTTCAGATTTCACTCTCAACTGATGATAGCCGGATCTCAAGTCAATCTTAGAGAAGAGCCTCGCTCCTTGTAACTGGTCAAAAATATCATCTATTCTCAGGAGCGGGTAACGATTCTTAATCGTTAACTTGTTTAGCTAACGGTAATCAATGCAGAGCCGCATCGAACCGTCCTTTCTGACAATCAAAACTGGTGCTCCCCTAGGAGACACACTAGGTCGGATAAATCCTTTGTCTATAAGCTCTTGAAGTTGTTCCTTTATCTCTTTCAACTCAGCAAGCGCCATTCGATATGGAGCCTTTGACATAACTCCCCCGTAAGTCTCCATCTCCCACATCGCAACTCTCTCCTGTATATCTGGTCTCAGTCCATGCTGAAACTTCTGAGCTTTCATCAACTCAGTGGCTACGTGTAGAGGTGCAAGCCTTGAGAGTCTCGTGAACTCGGCACCATACTCACACACTGACATGTCGCCTTGTTCCAGGTTGATGAACTGGACATCCCACTGGTTCCTCACAATCCGAGGAAAATACTGATCGTTGAATGTCTCAACGAACTTTGCCATGTCCAAGGAGTGTTGGGAATCTCTTGTTCCCTGGTTCTGGACACTGACTTCCACCAAGGGCCAGCCTCACCATCTAATTTGAAGGCTGCCCACCGAACCATCTCATCTTCGGTGCACTGTAGCACATTGAAGATCTTTTCCATTTCTTCTAGCCAACTCTCGGCTTCCACAGGATCCGTCTGACCCAAAAAGTTAGGAGGTCACATCCTCTGAAACTCTACAAACTCGGAGGGTTGATTCCTGGCCGCAATCAACTCGGCTTGCTGAGCTATAGCAGCAGTCTGTTGAGCCATAAAAGTTGTTTGTTGACCCATGTTGTTGGCCAAAGCCTCCAACACTTGGTCAACATTTTCCTAATTGCTTCTTCTTACAGGAATGACATTAGGACTAGTAGTGATCCCAACACCCCTAGATTTATCGACACCCTTGGGAACATCCAGCGATGGAGCCGTCCTTGGTCTATCTCTACCTCTGCCTTTGCCTCTAAACCTTGGGCCCATACTGGTTTGTCATTGTGAAACAATAACATAGATCAGTGTACAGATTGTAAAAACAATCAAACCCATAGCCCTCGTGGTTCCGGACCTAAAGCCATAGCTTTGATACCAACTGTGACAACCCAGATTTTTGCACTCGGAAACCCATGCCATCAAGATCATCATCATTGACGATCCCCAGAACAAACACACATATACGCTTGCAGTGGCGGAAATCAAAGCAGACACCAACAAAAGAGGCAGATAGAGTCATTATATAAAGTGCAACATAAAACGAATAATTATATAAACGATGAAACTAAGCATACATTCTCAAAAAGGAACTAGGAAGAACCACTGATGATAGCCATACATCACCGAAAATAATGGTTTCCAATAATGGTTCCTACAAAATGTATACAACAAAAATAAAAGTAGCTACAGAAAATATAATACAGAACAAAGTGAGCCACCAGGCCCAATAATCCAAATGATTCATACAAAACTCCAAAAATAACAGGTCTAAATACCCAGTCCATGGGTGGAACTCGTCAGCAGGAATATCAGGCTCGTCCTCAGAAATGAAGTCAAGGTCCTCTAGCTCAGGATCCTCAAAAACACTAACTCAGTACCTGTGACGTATAGTCGGAGTGAGCTAACAGCTAAGCTCAGTAGAAAAAACAAAACTCAATTGCATCATATCTTAACAAACATGGTTTCAAAACATTATCGGAATAGACGATTTTCAAAGCAGATGTTCAACACAGAAAACATAACGAAATTTCAAATACAGTGATCAGATGTAGTTTTTCTATGCAAAGTTTCTAGCAGATTCTTAAATTAGGTACAAACAGATCAGGCTTTCAGATTAATTCAGATTCTCATTCAGTCTTAACTTATGCATGCAAATTTATCTTATTAAATGACTTAAAGCTCTAACTTAAATAACTCTCGTGTATATAACACGTGGTAGCCAGATGTTTGCCGATGGGTAACCTCAACTATCGTCGTTCAATGAATAATTTACAGGAATTGCAAAAAGCCTCTGCGTTATGAGAGTAACTTGTGCCAGATAGATCACAGAACAGATACACATATTCTGCTGTGCCGGTCACAGATATCCCGCCGTGTCAGTAGGATTTGTCACATGAACCTTCAATCAGATGCAGATTCTAATACATATTTCATATGCAGATTTCTAATACATATTTCAGAAGCAGATTTCAGAGTTTAAGTTTCATATTCAAGACAAATTCATTGTTCAGAATTTCTTAATTCAGATTCAGAGCTTATTTCAGATGCAAGTTTCAAATTTCATATGCAAGGTTTCAAGATCATGTTCAAAAGCAAAACTCAGATTTTCAGATCATTGTAAAATAGTCATGCGAATTAAAATAGAATGTAATTGATGATGAGATTCTCCTACCTCAAAACTCGGAGCCGTTCGAAGCAATCCAACGGTCCAAATCCACGGCTCCCCGTTCCCAATCTACATCACACATACGATGATGTATTATGGACTTAATTCTAATTACTAATAATTTTGATGTATTTAAGTGTTCTCTCAAAACCAAGGCAGAAATGATCAAATTCGTGCTGACTTGAAACTTGACCCAACTTCCCACTTAATTTTGACCCTTAACATTTGATTCATGAGTTGGCTAATTCATAAAAGTTGTAGATCTCGTTGTTCTCTTTCTAACGCCGCAAGAATCGCGTCAATCGGAGTTCGGAGTAAAAAGTTATGACCAAAATACTGAAGCTTTTTCGGCACATTCAGTCCAATTTGATCGATCGATTTCCCAATTTGATCGATCGAATTTCATCGGGCCTCAACATCCAAAAACATACCTTCTGTTTTATAGGTGTATTATATAATTCGATCGATCATTTCTTAAATTCGATCGATCGAATATATGATATGAGAAGGAATCTTGTATCGGTAAATGATATGTGTACGTATGAAATTCGCAACTGTGTTGGCTTTAACCTCTCTGAGTGCTATTGCTTCTGCCCATTTAGAAAAATAATCGGTTGCAGCTAGTATGAACTTATGTCCAGTAGATGATGGGGGGGTGTATTGGACCTATGATGTCCATACCCCATTCCTCAAAAGCCCAGGACGTGACTGTAGGGT
Organism: Chloranthus sessilifolius; assembly: GCA_021018995.1. Classification (NCBI taxonomy): domain Eukaryota; kingdom Viridiplantae; phylum Streptophyta; class Magnoliopsida; order Chloranthales; family Chloranthaceae; genus Chloranthus; species Chloranthus sessilifolius. The sequence goes on from JAJIZI010000025.1 coordinate 167,319, forward strand.
GTAAGGGCGGACGATGAATGAAATCAGTGTGGATCTGGCAAACCCGACATCTTTTAGCGAAATCTATACAATCATTCACCATGGTCGGCCAATAATAGCCAAAGTGTTTCAATCGGGTATATAGTTTAGGGCCTGATTGATGTGCCCCACAAATGCTGGCATGTACTTCTTGCATGGCTTATTGAGCTTCTTCAGTCGAAAGACATCTTAATAGAATATTATCGAACGATCTAATATAAAGTATCGTTGAAGTATACAACTCGACTCGCCCTTCGACGAACTTCAGCCTTGTGGCATGCTTCGTAAGGCAGTCTTCCATGTTGAAGGTATTCTATAAGTTCTTGCCTCCAATCTAATTTCTCAACTTCAAACGCGGATATAATATTGACCGAGTTTGCCTGCTCGATTTGACATCTCATGATGGAAGGTAAGACCCTTTTCTCTGTGACTCTTATTTCGACAACTTCATCATTTTACAAGCCAAAGATGCTGCAAGTTTTGCGAGAGCGTCGGCTTGATTATTTTGACTTCGCGGGACATGCATAATCCGTATATTCTCAAACTGTGGAAGGAGTTCCTGAATCTTTTGATGATATGGTATTAACTATGTTTTTGTAACTGCATAGGATCCTTCTAACTGTCTTATCACGAGCTGAGAATCCACATATACATCAAGGGTGTAAATGCCCATGTCTAAGGCTAATTCTAAGCCAATGATTAACGCCTCATATTCGGCAGTGTTATTAGACTGAGATTCTGTTAATGTGAAAGAATACGGGAGTAACCCATTACTTGATGTAACAAACACGATTCCAGCGCCTGCTCTTGCCGCTTGTGAAGCCCCATCGAAATATAATTTCCGTCTTTGTGCTATTTCAGCATAATACATCCCTTCATCTGGTAGGTCTTCGGATAGCGGTGAATTCCCCGGGATCGGATGAGCGGCTAGAAAATCCGCTAAGGTTTGCCCTTTTATGGCTTTCTGGTGTACAAAAGGTATGTCAAACTATGACAAGAGTAAAGACCATTTAGCAAGTCTTCCTGACAAAACTGGTTTTGTCATGAGAAATTTTAATGGATCCGCTTTACTTATCAAGCGGATTGGATGGTCCAGCCACTGTTGTCATAAGCGATCGCTTATGCCATCTTAAGCCATAAAATCGCATAAGCCATGATGACTCATGCGATTTTGACATTATGCCATGGCATATAAAGTATGCGATAGCATAAGCCATGTTTTATGGCTTATGCGATCGCATACTCAGTATGCGATGGCATAATGTTCCAAGCACTTAATTTTTTATTTTTTTTTTGCTTTTTAAGGTTCCATTGCCTCTATAAAGGGTGGGTTGGGTTCTCTACTCCTCACACAACTATTTTGGCTTCAACTTCCTCTCTAATCTCCATTTTTTACTCCCAATCTCCTCCCATCTATCCTGTCTAGTTTTTATTTTATTTTATGCTTTGTAATCCTTTTTTTTAGTGAATTAAATTGTTGTAAACTTAGTAATATTAATGTTAGTGTGTTATAAAGCCTCAAAGGGTTATAAATGAATGTGTAATGTGTAACGACGACAATGCTAGTGATGATGATGGAGGAGATGTACCACAATGGGTTCGAAATGAATGTGCAGAGTACATTGCTGGTACTCAGTATCAAAGTCTAATGTCCTCCTGACACTTAATGTTAGTGTCTATTTTTTCCTTCTAAAGACTTGAAAACTTATTGTTTTTTTTTTTGGAAAAAGAAGATGGCTTAAGCGATTAAGCATTCGCTATGAAATTGACCCAAATCGCTTAGCATCGCTTAAGCCATTTGACAACATTGGGTCCAGCAAATAATGTCGTAGCTTTTGTGCGGCAAAGACAGGAGCTAAACAATTCTTTTCAATAAGTGAGTAATTTCCTTGACTCTATGAGTGTTCAACGAGGTAATATAGGGTGTTTTCCTTACCGTCCCTCGTTCTCCTGGGCTAAGAAAGCCCCAAGCGAGTTGTCCATGATTGCTATATATAGGATTAAATGTTTCCCTTTAATTGGAGCAGTTAGGATTGGCGAATGCAACAAATATTCTTTCAAACTATCAAAAGCCTTTTGACAGTCTTTATTCCATTCGAATGGGACTCCTTTCTTCATTAGATGAGAGAATGGTTGACATCGTCCTGACAGATTTGATATGAAGCGTCAGATATATGCAAGTCTTCCCTGTAGTCCTTTTAATTCACGAATGTTCTTTTGAGGTGGCATCTCTATGATGACATTGGTTTTCGCTGGATAAACTTGTATGCCTCTATGTCGAACAACGAATCCGAGGAACTTCCCTGAAGTGACTCCGAAAGCGCATTTTAGTGGATTCATTTTTAAATTGTACTTTCGGAGTTCACAAAATACTTGATATAGGTGGGCCAAATGATCACCTCTATTCTTTGATTTTACTACGAGATCATCACGTAGCATTCGACTGTTTCGTGTAACAATTCTTTGAATATCTTCATCATTGCACATTGATAAGTAGCTCCAACATTCTTTAGTCTGAATGACATGACTATATAGCAAAAGATTCCCCTTGGAGTTCGAAAAGTTGTTAGTTCCTCATCTCCAGGTGCCATTCGTATTTGGTTGTATCCGGATTATCCATCCATGAAGGACATGGCTTCACAACCGACAATAGAATCAATCAAGAGTTCTGAAATAGGCAAGGGGAATTCATCCTTGGGACATACTGCATTGAGATCTCTGAAATCAACACATACCCTAATCTGACCATTCTTCTTCTTGGCCGGGACTACGTTAGCAACCCATGTCGGGTATTTGACTTCACGGATTAAGCTGACATTCACTAACTTGTTGATTTCTGCTTCTACCTTTACGGCTATATTTGGATGAAGCCGTCTTTGAGCTTGTTTAGTGGATTTGATGTCAGGATTGACGGCTAGTTTGTGAGTGGCAATTTTGACATCTAATCCTGGCATATTATGATATGCCCATGCGAACACATCTTGATTCTTCTTTAGAAAATCGGTTGTCAGTTCCTCTCCTGAGAGTGCGACACTTACATAAGTAATCTGAGGATCTTCAAGAGTTCCCAAGTTGACTTCTTCTAGGTCGTCAATTGTGGTTTGTATTCCTTCTTCAAACTGATGAGGAGCTGGAGTAGGCTCTTCCGAGACTGGGATAAGTTCTTCCATGATAGAGATCACATAGGATCCGAGATATTTTGTGGGAATCACTATAGGCCTGTGCCCGAGATCACCTTTCAATGGATATAAATATCCATCATTATAGGCTGCCCGTTTCTGTGTACGAGATGGTATCACATCAAAAGGTGCAACCATTCCTACTCCCTCTTTTAGACCTCCTTTCGAGAGATCATATCCCATCTTTTTCATCATATTGCTGCCTTTTTGCTGTATCACGTAAATTGAAGTTCTTTTGAATCCCTATAATCTGGCTGGATGGGTAGCGAATCAACTTGGGTGAGTGGCTTGGTGAAAGAGGTCAGTAAAGGGGAACTAGGTTTTAGGTTTTGGGATAAGTTTCTAACAATTTTGATACGAGAGTTGGCTTTTGAAGGGATTGTTGTCTTGTTGAGAATGATTCTTCTCCAAGGTTGGGAATAAGGAGCTGAAATGAAGGATATGTTGACTTCTTTTGGGGTTCTAAAGGAAACTGATTTCCTTTTAGATCGATTTATGTTAAAAGGAATAGTTTCCTTAACAAGATTTTTAGAACTTGCCTCCTGTGAATTTTGTCTAGGTGGCGAGGACTTGGATAATGGTGAGTATTCATCTAATAACTCAAAGTCATTAGTGCGTGTAGATGAAGTAGATATTTCATATAATTTTGCATCAGCAAAATGAGCTTCATCTGGGTGGAAGGGTTGTGGATCAGCTGCTACCCATTTTTGCTCGTCATTATGAAAATATTTAAAACATTGATGGAGTGTGGACAAAACAACCCCACATTGATGTAACTAAGGTCTTCTCAACAACGCGTTATATGATGTATTAGCATCGATCACATGGAACTGGGTATTAGAGGAAAGTTCGTCGATATCTAATTGTAAGTGAATAGATCCTAGGTTTCCTTGTTTATTTTGATTGAAACATTGAAACATGAGGCTACTGGGTGAGAGGTCTTTAACAGTTCATCCCACTTTATGTAACACATGTAGCAGTAACAAATTTATAATAGTCCCCCATCAATCACGAGTCTCGCAAGCCGAATGTCTTCAAGTAGACTCGATATAAAGAGGGGTCTATTGTGCGACTTAAGTTTGGTTTCGAGATTATCATAAGAAAATGTGATCCTACAAACTAAGTCTTCGAAGCCAGTCTCTACCTGGCAAACTTCCTCAATGGACCTCTCTAGGTTAGAGAGTTTTTATTAGCGCTTTCCTTAAGCTACTAGACAAACAAAGCGCATCATACACCGAAAGCAAAGCAGGTACTTTCTTTAAATGAGAGAGTATATCGTAATTTACATCAGAATTTTCTTTTTCTTTGCCCTTATCGGTATTCTTGGAGCTGTTGTCGAATAACGACGTTTCCCCTTGCTTGGTTATCTTGTCGGCACCTTTTGCACCCTTTGGTGGAGATTCAATTTTTGTAGACGAAACATTATGATTCTTTGGCTTACGTCGATAAGGTATAACTAGGCGATTTATACGTTGATCTATAACATCTACCTCTTCAATCTGAGTCATGTTGCAAGAAGCAACATTGTTAGGTTCAACTTGCTCTTTTTTTCGTGGAATAACCACTTTATGCCAACCTTCATTATCAGATGAGTTGTCTTCAATAGCATCCGGTGAAGACAAGCAGTTACTGACATCCTTCATGCAAATATCTTTAATATATCAATATGAAATTTTGATTCCTTCTGTTGGGCTTTGTCATTGCTATCACCAACGTCTGGTTCTTATTGGTCCCCGATGGTTTTAGGACATTTGACAGGTATGTAGTCTCCCAACGTGAGCGGCTGTAATTCCTCCATTTCCACTTCAGATGATGACGATGAAAAAGAAATTATCATCAGTTCATGTTTCATCTTCTGTACTTTCTTCGGCAGTTTCATAGGTTCCGGTTAAACCTTCTTTCCTTTCTCCCGTTCTCTACGATCCTTCAGTATTTGGAGTGTTGTATAATTCGAAGGGATCTTTTTTACTTCTCCACAGATTTCTTTAAATCTGCAAATGTTTCTAACGTAATTTAGATTTTGGGCATTCTCTTCTTCTTGGGTATTACATGCCAACTCCCGCCATCGGAATCAGGAGATTCTGCCATATATGAATCTTGCCGATTGAAATCACATCGCTTACCTTGAGCTTCTTCTATAAAGGACTTGGTATCACAGCCCTAGTCTCATTCCGGGAGAGGTTTTCTTTTTCCTTAAGTCTTTAGTTTCTGCTTGTTGTATTTGTGCTTGCCTATTATAGGCTACCTTTTCCCATGGACCATCTTGTAAAGGAATTGCACCCAACGGACGAGGCGTCGGTGCATCTTGTAAAGGTACTGAACCTAATGAACAAGGTGGCGGTGGTGTTTTCCTCCATTCCCGAGTATCATCGTCAATCCATCCTGATGTGCCTCCAATAACAAGATGTTGATAATCGGGTAAGCCATTTTTTTGCATCAGTTTTTTCAAGAAACAAGTTGTTTCACTTTCTATCAACAATTTCTTATTCCGAGCAGCATCCCTCTGTTTCCATTCTCTCTTCCTGCGCCGGCTAACATAGTGGGCAGGGCCTACTTCATCCTCGGGTAACAACGAATCAGAGTCCTTGCAGGATGGAATGAACTTATGAAGTTCCGGAAGTGCAGAGTTCAGATTTTTTTCAAGGATGGGAACGGGTGGAAGACCCCCGAAGGTAATCATATTTGTCGTGGCAATGCTATCATTGCCTTGTTTAGGAGATTCTAGAGTAAAAGTAATATTTCCAGAATCAAGAAGACTATGGACCTTGTCTTTAAATATGAAACAATCTTTCAACGTGTGCCCTAGCACACGATGATATTTACAGTAAAGTGGATCGTTTATCTTATTTTGCTCTTAAGGTCTGCGGGATTCTGGCAGCTGTATAATCCCACCGTCAATAACATCATCTTAATGAATACTTTTTTATCTTTCTTTTCTTTCAAAGATTGGCCCTTAGACCAATTTGATCTCTGAGGGGGTGCAAAACTACTACTGACTCCACCTGCTTTGTTGGATCTATTGTTTCCAGATCCTTCTATCCACTTGGTTACAACCAATTGATTGCGATCTCTGGTGCCGTTTGCTATCGTCACTGGATAAGATGTAGATGTTTGTCCTTCGTTCTGTTCCTCTAGGACGATCCTTTTGGTTTCCCCTTGAGTTTAAGCCAATGAAACTTTCGAGTTCTCAAGTCCGTGTAGCGAGATCTTCGAAATTCATGGAATGTCCATAGTAAGGAACTGCTAATTCTTGCCTCATGCCAGCCAGGCAAGTTTGTACTGCTTCTTCGAACTTATGTTTGCAATGGATGCTGAGGTTTCTCTACCGTGTAATGTAATCGACGACCTTTTCATTTGGTCATTGCTTCAATTGTGACAACCAAGGATCAAAATTTCGGCCGAAATGATCAAAATTTTGGGTCAAATTATCGGTTTCGGTCCTCACCAAAATGATAATTTGGACCGAAATTTCAGTCAGATTTTTATATGGGACTGATATTATCGGCCGAAATTTCGGTTCAAATTTTCGATTTCGGTCCCCTTCGAAATCGAAACGAAACCTGAAATTTTGATCCTTGGTGACAACTCAGCGACCCCTACGGATCTCTGAGTACTAAAGAATCTCTTGAAGAATGCCTCTTCCATCTCTTTCCAGGTTGATATCGACTCGGGTGGGAGCTTTGTGTATCATGTAAATGCAGCTCCCTAAGAGTCTGCACAAATTGTCGTAAAACAAAGCGTCATTTTTTGAGGTGTCACCACAGGCTGAGAGGAAGTGGGCCAAGTGCTCAAGTGGAGCACCACTGCTGCTGTACTATAGAACTTTGGTTGTCTATACTCGGGTGAAAACGGGGCTTCGCCAATTTCTGCCGGATACGGCTTGCGATATGTCTGGGAGCTATCTGAAACTTTTCGATACCCTTTAAGATTCTAGGAAATTAGACTCTGGACCTTGTTGAGGGATATATTTTCTTTGGTCTCTCTTCGATTCTTCTTTCTCGATCAATGTAGCTATCTGTGCATCGTGAGCTGCGATTGTCTAACGCATCTGTTCTAGCTGTTCAAGGATGTTGGCACTTTCTTCTGTTGTCAGCACCATTACTGGAAGTACAGTAGGGATGTCTGGAGTCACTAATCTGGCGGATGATTCGTCGGGATTGGATTGAAGGGAGCTCGAGGAATGAGGGGTGATGGGTGATGGGGTAATAATCCGGGCATGTGATGCAGTCAAGTTAGCCATATCAGGTGAATGCGGGGGATTCATCGGATAGGACTGATTAGACCTCGGAGTTCCTGGTGGGCTCATGGAGGCTAATTGCGATCGGACCTCAGGGAACTCGTCTTCGAAAAATATAGAATTTGAGTCCCCGTAAAGTGGGTTATCAGTACTGGTGAAGGACTTGGGAGAATCTAATTCTTCTTGTTGAGCGTATTTCTCTTCCAGATTGGCTTGTGCCATAAGACGAGTTGATCGGCGGAGTATGGCTTCTTCAGTATGAGGTCGAGCTCGTATCACACAACGAACTCCTGATGAAGAAGAGGGAGCAACATTCTTTCCAAACGCCATTGAATTGTTTGATGGAGTAAATTCGGTGAATATCTGCATGGAATAACCAACCATCAAAATGAAAAATCATAGAATAACCAAAGCTATATAGTTTATTATACCCATATTTTATTTCAAAGAATTTTGTTTCATTAAAGAGCTTAAATATGAGAGAAAAGCGAAATTTATAAACAACAAATTTGCGTAGAATATAAATCTAACACAAATCAATCATAACAAATTTTCCCTCGCTAGGAGAGGGTTTTATTGAAAATGACGGACTTTACACTTCTGGTTATCGCAATTGATTCCCTGTTAATTACAGCAAAATTGAATATCTACGATTAAAACTACTAAAGAAAAGTAAAGTAATTATATTTCTGAAATAAACAAATTAAAATTCTAAGTCTAGGTCTTCATCGACATCTTCAATCTGTCACGAGATAGATGCATAGTATACTGTCTTCATTAATGATTTGAGAAATATGAAATAGGGGACGACGGATGGGAGAACCCCTCCTTCAAAAGCCGGTTCCATCTGATCGACAAGCACGAGTCATTACTGGATCAAGAATCTCGTGAGCGAATCTTAAAATGAATTCTTGTTCTCTGGTCTCAAAGATGAATTCGAATACCAAATCCATTCTTTTGGTAACTGGTTATCAGAGGAGTTATCACTTCCAGTGATAGTGTCTAATCATGAGTTAGATATTGTCAAATTCTTTAGAATTAAGCGATCATAGATTATTTTATAATAATTTTATCATTGAATTTGACCAATATCCTAAGATTTGATCAATGTATGGTAAATTCACCGTTGGATTTCGTTATGACCTTGTATTATGATCATTTGACCAAAAGTCAACGAGTCTACCATTAGATTATACCAAAATCACAAGATTTAAACAATATGTAATAACTCTACCGTTGGATCTCGTTACGATCTAGTATTATTATCGTTTGATTAAAAGTCAACGAGCCCACCATTGGATTTGATCAAAATCACAAGATCTTGTCAGTATGTAATAAATCCACCGTTGGATCTCGTTACGATCTCACATTATGATCGTTTGACCAATAGTCAACTAGTCTATCGTTGGATTTGACCAAAATCACAAGAGCTGGTCAATATATAATAAATTCACCATTGGATCTCGTTACGATCTCGCATTATGATCATTTGACTAAAAGTCAACAAGTCTACCGTTAGATTTGACCAAATCCCAAGATCTAGCCGATATGTAATAAATCTATCTTTGGATCTCGTTACGATCTCATATTATAATCGTTTGACCAAAAGTCAACGAGTCCACTGTTAGATTTGACTAGAATCAGAAGATCTGATCAATATGCAATAAATTCACCATTGGATCTCGTTATGATATCGTATTATGATCGTTTGACCAAAAGCCAAACCATCCACCGTAAAAGAATTTCTGATCTTGAGGTTGAGGTCCAAACCCTACATTTGAGGGAGTGATGATCCGAATCGCAAATGAAACTTTGATTTCGGGACACGATCTAGATCCGGTAAATCTCATGGTTATGAGTCATCGTAGATGAATATTTTGGGTGTCATAGTCCGGAATCATTCTTTGGGTTCATGATTGTAACCCGTATGAGTATCGAATTTGTAGTTGCAATCTGAGTGTACTAGGAGTTATGCCAGGAGTTGTACCCACGTGGCTTAACTATTTCTAAGTACGCGAAAAATTTGGTACGAGTCGTAACGCGTAATCCCAAATTATAACCATAAATTCTACTTAGGTAAGAGCCGTAGCCTCAGCGTATTACCTTTAGATAAGAGCCGTAGCTCTTATCCTTAGTGTCTCGATCCGGGCTTATTCTTCCCATCTATTTAAAAATAAATAAAATAAAATAAGAAAGGAACAGAAGAAATCTTGGAGATACCCTAAAGTCTCTTACATGAAAAGTTGGAGATATTTTCGGCAGAGGTCTCATGTAAGAATTTTCGAATCCCGATAATAAAAACGAATCTGCTATAAATAGATTTATTGTAGCAATTTATAAGAAGTTATAATCCTATGGTTTCCACAGGAGTTTCACAAAATCAAGGGTTGTTAGAGCTGCGTGAGTCTTAGTTTTTCACGCGGATTGAGAAACGATCATTCTCATACGCAAGTCTTCTATTCATAATCACCTAGGCACGTATGTGCCTAAGTATATTATCTAGGCACCTAGGTGCCTAAGTATGTTAACTAGGCACATAGGTGCCTCATGATATCTAGGCACATTATGATACCTAGGCACATGCCTAAGTATGTTACCTAGGCACACACGTGTTCAGAAATGCGATATCTAGGCACTTTGGTGCCTAAATGCGATATCTAGGCACATATGTGCCTAAGTATGATATCTAGGCACTTAGGTGCCTACAAGGTAGTTAAGGCACTGAAGCGAGATCATGGCTAAGAGGCTCGCCATGCCACAGCGAGGCCATGGTAAGGCCATTTATAACTTTTTTTTTATAAATATTAATAATTTTATTATTATTTATTAATCATTAATATTATTTGTTTTTAGTTTTTTACTATTTTTTAATACATATATTTTTTCTAGAGGAAGAAAAAAAATCAACTAATTAAACAGGCATAGAGAAATATCAATAAATAAAGAGCAAATATATATATTATAAAGCAGTTGTGGCAAAAAAAATCAGATATATATATATATATATATATATATATATATATATTTATACACACACACACGACACCTGTGGCTAATATAAAGTGGAAAAAAATAAAATAAATCAGATTTTAAGGCACCTATGGCTTAAAATCTGATTTTTTCCCACTTTATATATATATATATATATATTATAAGGCAGTTGTGGCAAAAAAAAAAAAAGATTTCAGGTCTAATTTTAGGACATCTGTGGGTAATAAAGTAGGAAAAAAAAACACAAATTTCAGGGCCAAAAAAAAAAAGAAAACAGATTTTAGGGCTTTAAGGCTTACCGGTCGTGTTTCTTCTTCTTCTTCTTCTTCTTTCTTCCTTCAACTATCTCGTCCTCCATAAATAAAATGTCGAGGATTGTAGTATATAAAGGGGTAAAATGGACCATTTTACAAATATGCCTCTCAAGTATTATAATATAATAACTTATAAAGTTATTATAAAGTTATAATTAAAAGTATTATAACTTATAAAGTTATCTCTATAAAAAAATAAATTATAATTATATATTTTTAATATGACGAATATGGCGGCGCCATACCGTCATGGCGTTATCATTTTCTAACCTCTTGCCGTTAGGGCATATATGGCGAGCCACTGGGTCCCTAGGCATGATTATGATATCTAGGTACATAAGTGCTTAAGTATGTTATCTAGGCACCTAAGTGCCTAAGTATGTTATATAGGCACCTACGTGCCTAAGTATGTTAATTAGGCACCTAGGTTCCTAAGTATGATAGCTAGGCACCTACGTGCCTAAGTATGTTACTTAGGCTCCTAGGTGCCTAAGTATGATATCCAGGCACCTAAGTGCCTAATTATGTTATGTATGTACCTAAATATATTATCTAGGCATCTAGGTGCCTAATTATGATATCTAGGCACCTAGGTAGCTAAGTATGTGATGCGGGACGCCAAGGTTAGGAGCCGTAGTTTCGAGCCGCAACAAAATTTTCAGCCAAGAAGAAGCGGAGTGAAAACTAGAACTACGCGTGAAGATGAAAAATCTGAAGAATGGATCGAACATATGGTAAATTCGATCGATCGAATTTAAATTTTGATCGATCAAAAATTTCGACCGATCGAAGCCCTATTTTGATCGATCGAATGTCGATGGCGATATTTTATATATGTGAATTTCGATCGATCGAATTTCAATTTCGATCGATCGAAATCGCGCCGAGTTGTTTAGTCGTTTTAGGAGTCTAAATTCGAACTTTTGTCTTAGGGGTTTATTTGTCTTTATTTAATATTCGTTTCAGGGTTTTCTTTTATTGTAAGACGCCTATATAAGGTCTTTAAAACAATGTAATTAGGAGTTTTTTGATAATTGAATGAAAGAAAGTTGCTTTTGTGCAAACCCTAGAGAGCTTGTGAAAAGCTTTCAACCGAGGGAGTGAATCCTTCAAACCTTGAGGGGTGCGTAAGCGACGTCTGACCGGTGTGAAGCTTTAAAAAATCCTTGGTGTGAAGCCTTGGAATCTATCCTTTTAGTTTGTCTTTTCTCTGGTTATCAGGTATTATTTTTCATTCTTTCCATTGAAAAAAGAACAAAAATCCCAAAAGAATCGTATTCCATGATGTCATTAATCTTCCCTTTTTGAACTATTTATTTAAATTTAATCTCTTTCAAAATCCCCGAGGAATCAAATCCGATATTGCATTTATCGTTTGATGCCCTAAACTAGAACGAATTTCGAGTTCTTTCATCGGAGCCGTTTTTCTAGATCGGGAAAATTTTCACGCATGCAGACGCTAAAATGAATTAATCTAATTGTTTTATTAATTTCATTGAATTGATTTTGTGTTGCTTGATTTTGAATATTTCCGTTATTCAATTCATTCTAAAAGTTAATCATAAATTCGCATAATAGGATTTTAGCGTTTGTCTTGCGTCAGTTTTGGTATCAAAGCACAACTTTAGTTTAGGGTTGTCCGTGTCATATAGATTTTAGGGTTCACTTGATTTTAGGGTTGCTTGAATTTAGTATATTTTGTCTTGCTTAATTCTGTCATGGATACCAGTACCTTAGAGGCTCTGATTAGAAATCTTGCATCTAAGGTGACCGCTAGTCAAATAGGGATGGATGAGCACATCGCTGATCAACAAGCTCGATATGAGGCTTTAGAGACTCGTTTCGAAGATGTCAATGAGCTCATCACTGAGAATCACAATAGGGTCAACAACCGTTACCGTAGGAGAGATGTTCCTCCCCGACGTGAGGTCCAAACCAATTTGGACGATAAGGTCATGAAATCTGTGAAAATGAATGCCCCTACTTTTGACGGGAAAAGACAACCTAAGGTCTTTTTGACGCACGACGATACCCTAAACTACGTGAATGCGATGATTGATTTTGCCGAAATTAAATTGAATTAAATTAAACAATAAAACTTGCAAAATATAACGAATACCTCAGGCTTCCGCAGTATTCCATGGGAGAATCACGCATAATTCAGGCAGGGTTCAGTTCGGGCGTTAGATCCATTAGGTTGTAGCATGAATCGTTCCTAGAGATAGGACTCTAGAATTCCAGATTAAGGCGCTCACAATGCAATGATGGAATCTCTGGTTTTGGGTTATTTTGATACGGCTGGGCTTAACAGTCTGATGGGGCTACGGTTGTTGAATCAAGTCGATTCAATGGTTTAGGGAAAACTAGGGTTTAGGATCTCAAAAGATGATGGTCGATTTAGGGTTGTAGAATCACGCAAGCAAAGATAATAAGATAGATAGGTAGATAGATAGATTTGCAAGTTTCACACCCTTGGCTTCACACCAAACCGTTATCGGGAAGAAGAATCACTTTCTGTATAGGCTCATCTCAAGCACACAAGCAAAAGCTCTTTTCATTAATCATCAACTCATTACATTGTTCACTTAAGGACCTTATATAGGAGTCCATTCAATAAAAGAAAACCCTAAAACAAATAATAAATAAAAGACAAATAAACTCCTAAAACAAAAATCGAAACTAAACTTCTAAAACAACTAAAACAACCTGACACGATTTCGATCGATCGAAATTGAAAATCGTTCGATCGAAATTGAATTTCGTTCAATCGAAATTGATTTCGATTGATCGAGACTGAAAATCGTTCAATCATCAATCAAAATTAAAAATCGTTCGATTGAAATTCTCATATACATAAAATATCGCCGTTGACATTTCGATTGATCGAATTTTAATTTCGATCAATCGATTTTTTTGTGCTCCTTCAATTTCCAGAATTTCATCTTTCGCCTAGTTTTGATTTCCATTCCGCTTCTTCCGACGTCGGTATACACGAAACGGTCCATATCCAATATCTACGATGTTGACGTCCCGATCAATTCTCCCCGACTCAAAATGTTTCATCATCGATGAAACACGCATGAAATGAATCCTGGCACTCGGTGACGTATGACCCTCTACTATGACGGATCATTGGGCTCGTCAAGGAGAGGTTTATGCACGCCCCTCTACTATGACGTTCTAGGTCATACACTTCCTCTTCTACTTTCATATTTTCCACTCCTTAAAACTCTCCCGTTTAATCAATAAATTCGGAGTGGAAAATTGTGTGGAGCATTGGTAAGCAAAGTGTCTGAACCCTTGACACTTAAGATAATCAGGACACTTGTCTGTCTTGGGTTTTAAAATTCGTAAAAGATAACGGTGTGTGAGAGGAACATAATTCTCGATAAGTTGCTCCCTTATGTCTTCCCATTGTGTGATGGGCTTACGATGAGCTAAGTCGCATAGAAGCTCAACATTAGTCCAATAGGTTTTGACACTACCCTCCAACTTTGTTTTCACTAACCTAACTTTGTACTCATTCAGTACGCCATACCAATCAAAATACTCTTCCACACTAGATAACCATTCCACGAAGGTTTTAGGGTTTAGCCATCCCTCAAAACATGGAACTTCATCCAGAATAGATTTTAGAAACTTTTCGGCGGGATTGTACTCGGATTCACGCTGATGAGGGTATCCCCTAACTCTAGTCTCATCATGACTTTTGGGACTTTGCCAAGATTTTGGTGTGTAGTGATTTCCTCGTTCGGCTAGCATCCTTTCATGACGTAATGAATTTATGGCGACATGCAAGTGACTCATTCATGATGCTTCACAAACACAATTCTATGGGCCACACAACAGTTGAGGAATTTTAACAAATAAATGACATGTACACAAATGAAGACACACAAATGACAGGATATCAAAGACATCGAAATGACATGCACATGTGACTCAAAATGAATAAGGACTTTTGTCGAACCCAAGACGCGCGCAATGATGAATACAAATGACATAAGATTCCATTAAATTAAAATGACATGCACATATGAACCAATAATGAATGGGGACTTTTATCAAACACTAGATGTGCAGAAAAAAAAACTGAAATAAGATGCAATGAAAATTAAAATGCTATGGAATTAAATGTCACACTAATATGCCCTAACCTAGAACCTAGGGCTCCGATACCAAAACTGATGCAGGATGGTACCCTAAACTACATGAATGTGATGATTGATTTTGCCGAAATTAAATTGAATTAAGTTAAACAATAAAACTTGCAAAATATAATGAATACCTCAGGCTTTCGCAGTATTCCATGGGAGAATCACACATAATTCAGGCAGGGTTCAGTCCGGGCGTTAGATCCGTTAGGTTGCAGCGTGGATCGTTCCTAGAGATAGGACTCTAGAATTTCAGATTAAGGCGCTCACAATGCAATGATGGAATCTCTGGTTTTGGGTTATTTTGATACGGCTGGGCTTAACAGTCTGATGGGGCTACAGTTGTTGAATCAAGTCGATTCAATGGTTTAGGGAAAACTAGGGTTTAGGATCTCAAAAGATGATGGTCGATTTAGGATTGTAGAAGCACGCAAGCAAAGATAATAAGATAGATAGGTAGATAGATAGATTTGCAGGCTTCACACCAAACCCTTCTCGAGAAGAAGAATCACTCTCCGTATAGGCTCATCTCAAGCACACAAACAAAAGCTCTTTTCATTAATTATCAACTCATTACATTGTTCAGTTAAGGACCATATATAGGAGTCCTTTCAATAAAAGAAAACCTTACATAAATAAAAGACAAATAAACCCCTAAAACAAAATTCGAAACTAAACTTCTAAAACAACTAAAACAACCCGACATGATTTCGATCGATCGAAATTGAATTTCGTTCGATCGTAATTGAAAATCGTTCGATCAAAATTCTCATATACATAAAATATTGCCGTTGATATTTTGATTGATCGAATTTTAATTTCGATCAATCGATTTTTCTATGTTCCTTCAATTTCCAGAATTTCATCTTTCGCCTAGTTTTGATTTCCATTCCGCTTCTTCCAACGTCGGTATACACGAAACGGTCCATATCCAATGTCTACGATGTCGGTGTCCCCGTCACTTTCTCGAATGGGTCGCCAACATGGAAAACTATTTTGAGTGGAATGCAATGTCCGAAGACCGCAAGGTCAGATTTGTCAAAGTCAAGCTTATGGGTCAAGTCAGACTTTATTGGTTGGGAGTGGAGCGTCGTAGGTAAATCCAGGGTCTTCGTACCATTTCCACGTGGGCTGAGATGAAAGTCCAACTGCACGAAAACTACGTTCTCATATCATATGATGAACGTATTCTTGATCAGTGGCAGTTATTGCATCAAGGAGACTCCCCAGTCACAGAGTACATCGATCAGTTTGAAGACCTGATGACCCAGGCCGATGTCGATGAACCAGCAAAAGTTACCCTCTCCCGATTCCGAATGGGTCTTCGCCTAGAGTTACAGAGGAACTCATTCCTTATCCCGTTGTGGATCTCGAAGAATGTTTTGCTAGAGTCGAGAATTAGAACGGTATCTCAATACCCCCAGTCATGGCCGATCTAAGTCTTCCAAATTTGAGCATCAATCTAACCCTATTGAAAAGGGAAATAACGCTTGTAGTCAATCTTCAAAATCCATAATTCCTCAAGTGGACAAACGAAAGGGACCAATGGTTGAGAGTTGAGTTCTGCCGCAACAATGTTTTAAGTGTCAAGGTTTTGGTCACTTTGCATCTCAATGTCCTAGTAAGGGTCAGACCTTGATCATTCAGGAGCATACTGAGAAAGAGAGCAACAAGATATCCAAAGAAGTATACGAACCATGTAGCACTCCAAGTGATGAGGAAGGTGAGGTTCTGGTCAGAGCCATTGATTGCATTAGGACAATTCCCATTGCCGAGGACGGTGTTGATAGTGTGTCCATCTCAAGTGAGTCATTAGAGTTGGTAGGATCACATCCTCATTCTGATTTGCATGGGATTAACAATCTGAATTTATTGAGCCTTTGGAAATACGCATGATCGAACTAACACATTGAATATATTTAATGAATTTGATACTAACAGTTTATGTGTTAATTCCTTATGGTCTTACACCTATTCGTGATCCCACTACCTAGCCCGTTAACCATTCCTTATGGTCTTACACCTATTCTCTGCCGAAAGAACAAAGGAATAGTTTGAGAGGATCATTCATTTCCCTCACAGGAATGGAATCTTATGCAATCGCTGCCATTTCTCCCTTGTTCTTTTTGTCTTCTGTTTGATTCATCATTGCTAGAGATGATGAAGCTCCTGAGCCCTGATCCCCAAGGGCAATGGGCTTTTTCTTTCTTCGCAGCTTACAATAATCTAACTCTGAATTGAGAAACGCTTAGATGGAAAATTGGCAATACACTCTTGTGGGTATTTGCTGGGATTATCTAGCAAGAACCACCACTAAAACATGTATGCGCATCACGTGATTTTAGAATCACTTTTTGGGATGTGTGCCATGTGAAGTAAAAAAAAAATGACCTTCACATGGTACACCGCATGATCTCAAAAATCATTGTGTGAAATATTGAGACGAAAAATAATTTCCACCATCTGATTCAAAACAGTCGATGGTTTTCAGCAGGGGTGAGATTACATTTTCTTGGAGTGCAAGTAATGGTACCCTTCACTAATAAGTATATGATACTTAATTCGGATCGGTTTCATTGCGATTTGATATTTAGCATAGAATTTCTCTATTTTTTTTTTATAGAAAAATTTCTCTATTTCTATTTGAAGGATGAGTTTAGATTTGGCATATTTCTCTTCATTAATTCCCTGCACAATATAAATTGATCCAGGACTATCCGTTGCTCACCATTGATTTAGCATCAAATTTCTCTATTTCTATTTGAAGGGAGGATGAGTTTAGATTTGTCATATTTATCTTCATTAATTCCTCGCACAACAATATAAATTGATCCAAGACCATCAGTTGATCACCATTGATTTAGCATCGGATTTCCCTATTTTTATTTGAAGGATGAGTTTAAATTTGCCATATTTCTCTTCATTAATTCACTGCACAACAACATAAATTGATCCAAGACTATCAGTCGATCACCATTTATTTCGACTGCAACTACTTATAGTGATCGTACACTGATCATATCGTTTAATGGGGACTACAAACCAAGCTCAGTGAGAATCATGTCTGAATTACTTGACAGATCAAAGATGTTTACAAAATTCATCAGAATAACAGCTAACTAAATCCTCTTTTGGTAGAGATATGAGCCTCAGTCTCTAATAAAAACTCTTTTTTTTAGAAAAATGAGTAATAAAAATACTCTTGCAGATGTGTATGCACCAAAATTCAATAGCTGACAACAAATAATCGTTCAGCAACTCTCAACGAATCATCAAACCTTGCATAGCCTGTGAGCCTTCTTCAGTGGCCTTGTTAGCTTGGATGGTGCTTATGACATTTGCAACATTACCCTGAGACAGATGAGGTAGCAAGAAGGAGAAAATTTTAAGGACACTATTTCCAAAGAATCTATATACATATATATATATATATATATATATATATATATATATATAGAAAAGGCATTTGAAGTCTCAAGTGAAGAAAATAATGTTTACCCTCCAAACTCCGAGCTTCGATCGAAGGGATTTCCACTGCGACAGCCCAAAGACACGCTCGGTACAACGGCTGCACATAAAGTATCATATAAAGAAATGAACAATAGGGAGGCAGAATGATGTCATCAGTTGTGCCTCAGTCTCCGTAAATTTGGTGGCATGGCGCGTTTTGGCGTCTCTTAATCTTATTACTACAAGGTGGCCAATAAAACTATTGTGCTGAACCCCACAGTAACCCAAAATCACTTGATAGTCTTTCTAAACTCGGGTATATTACATGTGAGGATGGCCTAGTCTTCATTTCAACAGCAATCCACTAGCAATAAGAAAGTCAATGGTCCAGGATTCGAGTCTTCTTGATCCCACCATCATATGGTCCCAACTCATCAACGTAGCATTTAACAATTCAAGGAAAAAGAGAGAATAATGATAGAGCTATATAATTACCTCACAACTACGGATTGATTCATCTGGTCCATTTTACAATCAAGTAGCTTCGCTGTTATCGCCTTAACCACCCATGACTCCACCTCGTCGTCCGTGACCTGCAACAATATTTTATTATCCCACAAAGAAATGAAAGTTTAGCAAAGAAACTTAAAAAGGGAAGAAAGAGATCGAGCTTACCCGGAGGGTGTTTTTTATGACAGCATATGGGATCTCGCCAGAAACATTTGAACCAAGATCAGCCAATGACATCAATCTCATCTTTGTTATACAGTCTTCATGGACCAAACCTGAAAGTCATTATTAGAGAGAAAAAACAAGGATTAATACAAAAGAAAAAGGTTTAACAAAAGAAATAAATGTCGAAAGACTATAAAGAGGTGGGGCATATGGAAGAATCGTACCATAGCTTTTTAATAAAGTAGAATTTGCAGCATGGAAATCTAAGTAGGCATCCAGCCTATGCGTGAGAAAGATCTTCAGAAGCTGATATACCAAAGCATATTTGCCATCTTTCTCTAACTGCCCTATGGCAGGCATATCTAGCAAATCACACTGCAAGAAAACAGCAAGCTGGGGATTCAAAATCTCTTCACAGTCTTGCCTAAAATATGACCTAGTCGTCTAGGATGAAAAAAGTCAGAAAAGAAACTGCACAGTGATTCGATATGACAGATCTAAAATTGAGCTAGATATAGACATACAACATCCAAATCAAAGGGTGTTTGATTTGCATCTTTTCAGGCTAAATGGTGTCACCCAATGGCACTAGGTTCAGCATGCACGTGTCGGTTCATAAGCTTGGCCTCTAACTGGGTGGTGTATCCAGATTAGTGATGCTAAAGCAAGCGTAGCTTATTAGCCATTCCAAGTCCATGCAGAAGATTCCAAAATGAGCAAACATATCATACAGAGTTTGGTGCCAAGCCAAACATCATCATAATTCCTAGAAAATCACAATTATAAGGAATATTTCAGGGTCCTTGAGAGATGATAAATGACAAGGTAAAATATCATTCAAATCAGCCAAAACAACAGTGGCTAGCCAGATACCCATCAGAGATTAAATCTCAGGGAAATCCGAACTCAAAAATGATTTTAGGAGTTTACAGAAGTTTCTGTGACTGACTAAATGTGTTGTGGAATTTGTCTGTAGCTTCTGAAGCCTGACTTCTGTAAATATTGTGTAAGTTTCATACTTTATGCAGGTGTAGAAAATGTAGAGGAGAAATTTAACACTATCAGAGCAAAAGAAAAGTGAATGGTCGCTCATTTTGTGAGTTATCTGAAATCAAATTAAGATGTAGGAGCTCTAACCAATGATGGCAAAATTGGATTGGATCGCAAAATCATATAGGTGGTAAAATCGTGAATCGTAAGATTTTTTCATTTTTTTTTAAATAACTATAAATAGAAGGCCGAGAGCTGGAAGGATGCAGCAATCAAATCCTGCACACAAACCAACTGAGCAACTCATGACACCCAAACATATAGACTACGGCACAAGGTCGATCCATTACCACCTATAGAAAAATTAAAAAACATGGACCATCATCAATCAAACAGTGGTCAATGGTTTAAAAAATCAACACTGAAATATTTCATCAATTCACTGTTCATTTTCACACCATCGGATCGACAGAAAATATTAAATTTTATTTTTATGGAATTTTTTTTCTTCTAAAAAACTTAGGGGAGGGTGAATTCTAGAGGGGATAAGTGCCTCGTGGGAACTGGGTGCCTTGGCAACTGAAAACATGGAAATAAGGGGACCGATCCAGCGTGGGGTCGCTGAACTTGAGTCCAGTATCCCTTTATTCTTATGAATAATGCTTTAACCACCTATTTTTTCAGTTCATCTACTAACATATCAATCAACGAGAAGACCACTTACATGGGGTTTCAATGGAAATATATATATATATATATATATATATATATATATATATATATATATCATTATATATTACACTATCACAACTTGTCAAGTGATCAATGATTCGCCATCAACCAAATATTCATAAGGTCAAAATATAAAACATAATAAAACTATGCACATAAATGTGACTCATATTAATTTTCTAAACATCATTCATAGTCATTCATCGCCATCAATATCACCATCCCCATCTGTCTCATCATCTTCTCAATGGCCTCAAATCTCGATTTTTTGCCTCCACCATCAATCAACGCAAATGAACCATGTAGATGATGTAGATTAATACAGTTGCTTGCAAAACAGTTGTCTAACAATCGAATTCCATTCAGCGATCAAGAAGATATCACAAGATACAAATTATTTTTTTGTTTTAAAAACCACTTTAAAACCCTAATAGATTGGTAAAACCTACAAAAAGTAAGTTTTTTTTAATATTATTTCTCATTACTTAAGTATCAAGTTCAAAAAATAATTATTTTAAGTGAATCTCGGAAAATAATAGATTTACTGGTTAGTATGGGGAAGCTATATGCCCATAGAAGAGACATGAAGGATTGTGGAGTTACAGAGATCTTGGGGCTGAACATAAGCAAGTAGCCAAGGACTCGCAAGGCCGACCCCAAATACATGGGATAAGTGTATGATGATGATAACGAAATTTCACGGTTTGCATTAGTAAACTTTTTTCCTGATAGCCAAATATAAATATTATCCAAATGTAATATTTTCTCACATTTTTTATTTAATCTGAAATTAGCAGTACAAAAAGAAACATACCAGCTGGTTTTTCGAGTATATAGCAGTCCCAGAGCTGAGATTTTAAACCTTCTGAACATCTTGTGAATCATAAGAATCGCATTGAATTGTAAAAATCATATGATTCAGTATTTAAATAGTGCATTTCATATATGATTTATGGGGATTGCACAAGTTGTGATCCGAATAGTACAATTCAATTTGAATCGTACAATTTCAACGACCAAGCAGTAGGTTTGCAAGTGGAAAGATTACTAATCCAGAATCGATTGCATACAAATCACTCCTCTAGATACTTCCTGAACTTTATGAGAGGAATAGAACTGCTGATTTTTCTCATAGCATTTTTTTTCCTAGGTTACCAAGACTGGTGAAAAAACTAAGAAGGCGCTATTGCACGACAGTTTACATTTCCTATTTGGTTTGCATGGGCTTTTTAGAGTTTCTATACGTGATAAATCAAGTTAGCCTTCTCACCACTTACCTATCAAAAGAGATTTGGTCAGAAAGAAGTTTGGTTGATTTGTATGAATTAATGTAGCTATTTCAGTATTATGGTGCTGGTTTGAGGGTTCAATCTAATGTGGAAGCAGCTTAAAATTATCTTCCTGTAGTTTTCATACAACAATGCATGATCTAAATTACAAAAAAAGTAGAAAAGTTGACTAGACCTCCTGAATATAAAATGTATAATGTTCATGGGGCATAAAAATGATCCATCACAAAAAAACAAACAGAAGCCATGTACCAGAATGTTTGCGTCATAGAGGTTGGGACAAGTCCTAAAAAATATTCCTACCCATTATTGTGTATACCCTCCCCACCCATTATTGTAAAGCCCAGAAGTAAGATACCTGAAACACATTTGGTGCCTTCATAAACTCCACTATAGCTCATACGGCTTCCTCTTTGGCTTCACTCATAGTATAAGCATCCTCACCCGAAAAAGTCGCCAAATATTTGGTAAGAAAAGAGAAGGAATCTTTTGCAGAACTGCAAAATGAAATGGAAAATTTATCACTAACAACAGAATCCTATAGTGTGTACGAATGTGTGCCCGCATTTATAAATGCAAACAGCTTACTTGTGCACTAATATGTACCTTTTGCTTTCCTTTAAAATATTTGAAATTGTGAGGAAGAGTTCCCTCTGGTCCAAGGTGCCAATATTCCTTTCTTTCAAGAAATTATCCATCTTTTTGAAAGAAGGTATAATGCTTTCGGCAACTTTTCCATTGATTGCCAAATTAAGGGCCTTTGTGTAAACAAAGAACCTGCTATAAGGACTCTCCAGTAGGTTGTACAGATTGAACAAGCTGGAACAAGGAGGTAAAGTGTAAGAGGTGAGACTATAAAAACCCATAAACCAAAAGGAAGATGAATTTCTAATATTACATCTTTAAGCGCAATACTGGCTTGTCACTTGGTTGCTGTGTGACTTTTGCACATATAAGTTTTGCCATCTCTAACGCTTCGTCTAGACTTTCGGCTTTCGTGACAAGGTTACAGATAATAGTGAAGATGCACACCAAATCTGAAATGAAGAACAGCAAAGGGAGTTTCATTTCTATGAACCATGAATATTTAATGAGTCACAAAAAATAACAAGAACAACTCAAAATCCATAAGACAAACAAGCTCACTGCACATCAGATGTCTTAATTGCACATACCATTGCTAAGGGTATGATGGTAATTTAAAATAAAAAAATTTCTAAAATTATGTGCAAAGACGCACATTGTATGTGCAACTAGTGGCTGGCTCTCTATTACAACCCTTTAATCCTGAAACCCTTGTTTAAAAGAGAGTAGTTATAATTTTAAAGACAACTTTTTGGGTTTTATATTCAAAGCCCCTCTCTTTTTACATAAAAACCCCATTATTCTCATTCAATCGAGAGGGACAGAGAGAAAAAAAGAGAAAATTGATCGCAGCAGCAACACTATCAACAGAAAAAAATAAAAAACTGCAAGCAAAGAACCAGAAAAAACCTAGGTTGAAAAAAAAAAAAAGGACTATTCCTTTCTATCTTGCAAGGTACACTTAAAAAATATATTTATAATAATTATTTATTTATCATATTCTCTTATAATCTCTCTCACGAGTTTGGATATTGCAGATTTTTTCCTAATTTTAGAAAATTATTCTTCAATCTTCTTTGTTGGTTTTTTTAACATAAAGCATGTAATCATGCCACATGCAGGCACTAAAGGCTGGCATCATCATGGCATGGCACAGTACGTTCCAAGACATTCTGTGTCATTCCATGAACTGTTGTGTCGAGCCAAGGTGTTAGGACGGCAACAAAGTTGAAATCTGCCATGCCTAGGTAACACTGAGTCATAAATCTTACCGTTATGGTCAATGGGCTGGACAACAGACACAAGAATGCGCTCATCAATCAAAGCTATGCTGCCTTACGAATGAATCTCTACTCTTATTGAGTTATTGGCCCACACCACCCCCAGAAAAAGGTACACAAAATTGAAGTCGTTGCCACAAAGAAGAGATAAAAACAATAAACAATACAACATTATGCACAAGGAAAACCCTATGAGCTTTCCCGTTAGCATCTGACTTCTTTTCTAAAAATAACAATATATAGATGGGCGTTATATGAATTGTGAAAACTTATCTCTCATTTGTAGCCACGCATGCATAAATATAAAGAAGTTTGATTTGTTTAATTTCAAGGTAACTCTATCATCAAGTAAATGGTACTAAAGTATAATCAGTTAATCACAAACTCGGATGATTATAGAAAATTCAAGCACTCTTATTTTTACCTTTCTCTGGCACTTTATAAAATATCAAGTCAGCAGAAGTGAGCATAAGGGAGGCCAAATCTAACCATCTCTCATTTACCATGCATTCTTGGGCCTCAATGCATAGTCGCGTTACCTGAGGCTCTGCAACCTGTCAACAAAGAATGAAAAAAATTTCTTATATTGAGAATTATCCAACATCCTAATTTATGAATCCAATTGATGCAAAGCACAAGTCAACAAAAATAAGTACATAAATAAATAAATATCAGAGAAATACTTCAAAACATTGAAAAGCTAGATCCCGTTAATATAAGCACAATTAAAGATATACATAGAATACCTAAGGGAAAGCAAAAAATCTTGGAAAAAAAAAGCTATATACAAAGTAATCTTTTAACGATCCAAAAGATATTATTTACCGGAACTCAGGCTTTTGTAAAGTCCTTAATTAAACGTGGTTACAGAAAAAAGGTTTGAAATAGTCGAGGATAAATGATACTTGTCAGAAATACTTATGTTCCACTGTTGTCATGGGAGATTGTTTTATGGGAAATTTACCTGACCGGCCCTATCAGGTACGCCTTTTACGTCAGACGCCCTATAGTTTCACTTTTACCCACACAAACCAGCTCCAAGCCTAGCCGACCCTAAGGAGAGTAAAAGGTCCAAATTACCCCCCTTCTAAGACCTTCTTTAACCAACAAAGCATCGTCTTCTTCCTCATTTTAACCTGCAAAAAGTTAGAGGTGTAAAACCCAGAGAGTGTCCTTACTTAGTCGACCGCCTCGATCTGCTATTTCGAAGAAGAAAACAGAGGCTTGAAAGAAGAAGGCCCTGCATTTCTTCATTGTGGCAAAAAGACCCTAAACTTTGTCCTTGCGACTAGAGGTATCATACTTAACCTCATTTTCAGTTTACTAGTGTTATGTAGTGGTGCAGTATCTCTTAGAAGAAGAAGGCTCAGATTATTCATCGGCTCCATACACATCCGATATCGATTTCACATACAATCGTTATCGACTCCAAATAGAGTCGATGACGATTGTGTATACAATCGATATCGATTGTGTATAGAGCCGATTACGACTCTATTTGAAATCGATATCAATTGTTTATACAATCGATATCGATTTCAAATAGAGTCGATGCCGATTGTATATAGAGTCGATATCGATTGTATTTGCAATCGACTAAGAGTTATAGTCGTCTTTTTTCTTTTGTTTCATCAGTCTTATGACCCTTCCTTCTCATTCTTAAACAGATGATGACGGACGTGAGGATTCCCCTTCTTTGTCACTATGATGGCCTTCTTGTAAACGATGATGGCTTGTATGAAGGTGGCCGCCGAAGGCTTATTAACATTTCAATTGAAATTTCTTATGAACAATTCATAAGGCGAATGTCTGCTGTCAGTTTTGCAAAGGTGGATGAAACAGTTTCCACAAAGTTTCATATGAAGATAGTGAATACGCTTGTGGTTGCCGATATTTTGGACTCTGATGATTTGGCTACATTATTTACGTTTTATAAATCTGGAGTTGACGTTATAAAAGTATTCATCATTAAGGAACCGTCATCCTTCCCAGTTGAAGCTGAACAAGTAAATCTCGGTGGGACTGATTTTGTGTCTCATTCATTTCAGCCATGTAAGTTTGAGGATGAAATTGTATACGATACCGTCCCGTTAGGCGATGACGGTTATATTGTGGCGAACGATGGCAGAGGGAAAGCAACATTTGATTTAAACGATGCTCCGATTGAATCGTATGATGACCCAGTAAAATACATGCATGGGTCACAACAATGTAGTCAATGGTTAGACTATACTTCAGAAAGGGTGGTGGATACCAACGATTTCAGTCATATCTTCCCCGGTGGATGGACAACTTGGTTTACTCAAGACTTTTGTTCTACCATGCCATCGATGGAAATTATCGGAGTAACTCAACCCCATGTCCATACATATGAGCACCCCTTCGTTGAAGGGCCTAGCCAACCACGCCATTATCCATTCTGTGAAGGATCCGGTCAATCACATCAGAATCCCTTCGATGAAGGATCTAGTCAACCACCCGAGAACACCGCCATGAATGAAGATACCTTAGAAGAAGAATATGAAGGCGAACCAGATGGGTTTATCAAAGAGGACCCGAAAATTTTTGTGAGAGATATTGACAATCCCCTAGTAGACAGAGATTACGAAATGTCAGAAACATCGGGCGATTCCTCCGATGAAGAGGTGGAAACTGAATATCGGAATTGGACGTTTAAAATTGGAGAGATCTTCAGAGACAAACAAACATTTTAAAGAGCATTGAAAGAACACGCGGTGGAGAAAAACTTTCAAATTCGGCCTTTGAGGACCGCTAGTTATCGAGTACGGATGCTACGAACCCGATTGTTCGTGGCGAATACATGCTTCTAAATTGATCGGGCTCGATTCTTTCCAAATCAAGACATTCAATAGTACTCACACATGCGGAGCCGCTAAGATCGGACCGCATACGGTCACCCGTAATGCAACAATCTCCTTCAGTAGCGAATTATATACGGGATAAACTTATGGAAGGATTCGACTACACCGCGTCGATAATGTTTGATATTGCAAAAGCTTATAATGTGCAAATCTCATATGCAAAAGCTTGGAGGGAAAAGAGCTTGCCCTTAATGATATTAGAGGAAGTTGGGAAAGACAATTTGTTGATCTACCTCGTGAAGGAGATGGAGAGGGTAGATCCTAATGTACAAACATCCTTTCAACTTACTCTTAGCAGTAAGTTTCAAAGATTTTTTGGAGTTTTGGCCCATGCATCGGAAGCTATCGCAAATACACTTCGCATATTGCTTATAGGCGGCACACACCTACGAGGGACGTTTACGAGGGATCCTCCTTATCGCCTCTGCAAGAAGCGGTAATGGTCATATATTACCGTTAGCATTTGGTGTCGAGTTAGAAGAAGAGGATACGTGGATGTGGTTTCTTGAACGGGTAGGTGCGTTCGTGATCGGTGGGTTTAACGAAGATCTCGTAATTATCACGGACAGGTCGAAGGGTTTAATAAATGCGGTGAAACGTATCTTCCCTAACGCATATCACAACTACTGCATGCGGCATATGACACAAAATTTGCAGCACAAGTATCCCAGGAACAATGTGAAGGGTCTATGGTGGTGCGCCGCGCGTGCATATTCGAAAGAGAAATTTGATTATTTTATTAACGAAATGAAGAAAGATCCTGCTGATTCTCAGGCCGTAGAATATATTTTGAAAATAGATCCAAAGCATTGGGCACGCGCACATATGGAAGGAAGGCAGTACGAGTCCCTGACTACGAATATTGCCGAAAAGTTTAAGCATGATGCTAAAGATAGCTCGAGAGAGACCAATTATTGACTTAATCAGAACTACTAGAGAGAAAGTCGATCATTTTCAAAACGCAGAGATATCTGATAAATGGACCACCCTTCTCTGCCCGAAAGCAGATGCTCACATGAAGAAGGTGTTGCAATGGGCCGGTAGAAAGAGAGCTCAACCATACGGGCGCGATCAATTCCAAGTCAATTCCGGAAATTACATTCATCACGTCGACTTGGAACACAAGACCGAGTTGTTCTGCCGTTGGCACATTCATGGCTTGCCTTGCTCCCATGCCGTGGCGGCCATCAATCGAAGAAGTTACGACTACCATAAATTTTGTGAGAACTGATTTTTCACCGCTTGCTTTAGACAAACATATGACGAGCAATGGGTTCTCACCCTCGATAAAAGTCAATGGGAGTTCCAAGCAGAGCAACTCCCTGAAAATATAAAAGTGAGACCACCCTATTATTGCCGAAAGCAAGCCGGCCGTCCGAGGAAGAGAAGGATATGGTCTAAGAGTGAGGTTAGGGCACTACAGTGTAGCAGGTGCAATGAATATGGTCACAACCGCAGGAGCTGCAAGGCAGTGGGACCGATGGGCTAACAGTGTATATTTTTAATAATGATAGATTGAATGTAAATGAGAAATTCAGAATTCATATTTTTTTACACTGTAATATAGTCTTTACTGATGTATCATAGAGTCGTCATCGATTGTATAACTAATCGATAACGATTCTATATAGAGTCGCCATCGACTATGTATAACGTCGATATCGATTCATTTAAGAATCGGCAGCCATTATGGGTATCGTCAATGAGCGACTACATATATAGTCGATATCGATTATTTTCGACGACGATTATGTATATAGTCGGGAGCGATTACATACAGAGTCGTCACCGATTATTTATATAGTCGATGACGACTATATATGTAGTCGCTAATGGATGCTATTCTACTTTTTAATTACAACTACATAAAAATAGTGCAATTCTATTCAAAATAATTTAATTTACAATTACAAAAATATTCAAATACAACCACACTATTACAAAAATATTCAAATACAACCACTCTGCTTTGCTCCCCCTCCTTTTTGTCTTCCTTCGCCAGTACTCCGCCATCGCCTGTGTATGTAGCCAGTATATGGCCAATTTCTGCCCTGATCCTCTCTATATCTGATTGCGCGAAGTCAAATTTCTTCCCCATCATAAAGTATTCGACATACTTCACAACAAACACTCCACAATCGGGGGCGGCTTTGATCACAACAGAGATGACCAAGGATAGTTCTTATTCATTAGTCACCGTCATTAATATATAAGATCACGGAAGGTATTGGGTCTGTTTCGAAATAATAGAGAGAAGTGTCAGATATGTTAAGCTAACAATGATAAAAGATATGCTAAGCAAAATATCTTACCAGCGCCTGCAATTGGGACACATATCTTTCCTTAGAGGGCCTATTAAATATAGGGTCGACGATCATTATCGATCGTTCGACTACCTTTACGATCGCAAGCGCCCAGTGTAGTGGTTGTTCAGAATGTATTGGCATAAATATCTACAAAAAAGTAATATAATCTCAAAGGGTATGATAGAAAAAATTAAAAAGAATAATTATAAAGAGGATAAAAGCATACTATGTTGCATTCGTGAGCCTGATTCAAGCTCCTTGAAGAAGAAAGTTTCCATCAGCTTCTTCCCTCCGGTCTCTCTTTGTCTATAGGCAGCCCACCTGTGAACTTGAACCTCGATCGACTGGTCGTATAATTTTTCAGCAAGCAGGAACTTGTTGAAATCTCTCAGTTCATAGCCCATGTACGTCAGTGTGGCAGGGTCCATTAGGAAGTTTTTGACATCTTTCTCAGGATGAATTTTATCATCAATAACTTCCAAATGTCTCAGGTAGGCGCCCATAACCTGAAACCAATGCAGTTAGATTAAAATATGCAGTTAGAGTTAAATACATAATCGTTAGCGACTCTGTACATCATCGATATCGATTCATTTTAGAGTCGGTAACGATTATTTAAGTCGTCGAAATAGTTATCGACTCTCTAATGAATCGATATCGATGATGTACAGAGTCGCTAACGATTACATATGCCATCGTTAGCGACTCTAAAAGCCATCGATACCGATTCCATACGCCATCGATACCGATTTCATAAGCCATCGATAACGATTTTGCCTATAGTATGTTAAACTTACAAAGTTATCCAGGTACTGGGTTCCCGCCAGACATCTGAAGGATTGCACCACAAGCTTATACTTGCCGACAGTGCTAACATATTCTCTGCATAAAAAATTGCCAACTTAACTAATCTTCACGATAAATATATAATAATAAAGTTAAGTATTCAGGGTAATTCTACTTACTCGTCCTCCTTCAGAGGCTTGTTCCATATATCTAGCATATATTTTGGCTCATTAGCTCGCCAGAGCATCTTCATCGAGACCGAGGACGGTAATGATCGCCACCGTCCAGCTCGATTGGTCCTTCGCTGGCCTTCGCGGTAGGCTTCTTTTCAACCGCTACCCTTCGCTGGGCCTTAGGTTTGATGGCAATTACTTTGCTGGCTTTCGCTTGCCTAGGTCTTAAGCGAAGCTCAGCTTGTTGGTGAGGCAATTGGGAAGAGGTTTCCTCTTCACCAGCAGGACCCTTATCAGTTAGTCTCGAGTCGCTTGTCGCCTTCACCTTATCAACGGAGGAGGAGGAACACGATGAGCGTGAGCCGATGGTTCCTCACCAAGGTCACGCACACCTTCGATATCAGCTCCTCCATAGCCACATCCTGTACATCGTAATAATGATGCAAAATAAGAATTAATTTTTAGTCCATATTTTAAAAAGTCCAAATCGATTATATATACAATCGTTACCGATTACATATATAGTCGCTATCGATTTTATATATGATCGTTATCGATTATATAGATAGTCGTGATCGATTGTAAATAGAATCGACATCGATTTCATATATAATCGATAACGATTGTATATATGATCGGTATCGCCTCTATATATAATCGATATCGATTTATGTTAACAAAATTGAACATCTAAAACTAGATTTCAACACATACCTTAGGTCTCGCCCAATAAATTTTCAAGGAGTTCTTTTATTCGGCCCTTTCTCGACTAAATAGTTGTAGTGATTTAACCACGCCACTCCGCATCCCTTGTATTGAGCCTCTCATTGAAGGAGTTGCATAGTTTCTCTAAAGAAGCGCAACGTTTAGCCAGGGCCTTATTCTCTCCCTCCAAATCGCTCACTCTTTGGGTGAGCTTCAAGTTATCCAGCGTCAAATGATCGACCCTCCTCAACAAAGAATCATTGGAGGTGGGCTTGATTAGGCTATCTTTCGCTGCCAGGCTCTCCTTGGCGGCCCCCCTAGTTCTTGGCCGACCCTCTCCCACATGCACGGGGCCCTTTTTCGAGAGGGGTTCTTCTTCAGACGTCGATGCGTCATCCCATTCTTCCTCTCCCTCTCCAATATTCTCGACCGGAATGTAATTTCTTTTCTTCTTCGGCCGAATCTCTTCCACAGCTTTCTTGACCGGTTCTTTCCTCTTCCCCCCAACCTCCTTTTGAACCCGTAGATATTCTCTTACCACGGGTATCTCTAATTCAAAGTCCTGAGGCATGAGGGGAGCGCGAACCTTTTGAAAGAAAATGAAACAACAGAATAAAATGATCGTTATATATATAATAAATCACTCTCGATTATGTAAAGAATCGGTACCGACTATTTAATAAATCGTTATCGATTAGGTAATGAATCGTTATCGACTACTTATTAAGTCGTTATCGACTCTGTAAGTAATCGCTATCAATTGTTAAGGAATCGTTATCGATTCGTAAATGAATCGGTAGCGATTCTGTAATGAATCGGTATCGATTCTAGAATGAATCGGTAAGTTGCTTTTTTTTTTAATAGGCAATAGACCTCATACCTTGCTGTCTAACATCTGCCCGCGAGTGTAACCTTTGATCTCGGATCATACTGTCCACCATTTCGGTAGTGGAAAGGGTCCTTGAGGCCTAGGGATGGCGATATATCGGCGAGGATCTCATAAGCCCACCATTGAAGTACACATATGCATCCATATGTGTTATGCATTTCGTGGCTTTATCTATCTGGTTTTTCTATTCGCCGCGCCCTTTATTATATACTCCATCAAGTCCTGGTAGACGAGCAGACCCCACGGAGTCGGTTAAAGGTCTCCACATCATCGATGAGGTCGATGTGGTCTTCCGAAATCTGGGTGGGACAGGAGAAGAGAAATATGCACAACACAAAGAAGGGACAACTTTAAGAAGTCCTCATCACTTTCCGCTCTATAAATTGCAGCATCTATATGAGACCGGAGAATTTTTCTGGGAGGCGTTCCACGAAAGTATTTGTATCTAATGGTTTGTTCTACCGATGGTTTACCGAATGGGTTATACTTTTCTGGGCCAACTACGGCAAGGCCCAGTATCAATGCAATGTCTATCTTCCGAAGATAGACATCAGTCTTCCCAATTCGGAAGTGGTTTTTATCAACCCAAAATGTCAGCATCGCATCCACCACATCGGAAAGAAATCCCACACCCTTCGGCATTTGAAATATTCCACCAAAAACTGAATCTCTCAGTAACTTCTTCCGATTTGGGGTACCACTTTCGTAGAGATTCGAAAAGCATGGCGTAACACTTGGCAGACTCGGTGTACAACCATCTTCGATCTTTGAAATGAACTGTAATAAAAAAGAAAGGACTGAGCACCATACTAACAAGGATAGTTAAAAATGTTGATGAAATGTATATATAAAACCTGTATCAATTACATATAGAGTCGTTATCGATTACATAGGTAATCAATACCGACTCTAGATGTAATCGATACCGATTCTATATGTAATTGATATCGAGTCTAGATGTAATCGATATCGATTACAGATGAAATCGCCATCGACTCAATATAAGGTCGTAATGACCTCAAAATGTTTATTTATATAGAAAATATTTAATTTACTAACTCAAAAGATTTCATGAAGTCGCCATTGAATCAAAATGTTTCATTTACTTGCATATATAATCGATTGCAAGTCTACATATAATCGATAACGATTACATATGTAAGCGCTAACGACTCTATATGTAATCGATATCGATTACCGATGAAATCGCCAACGACTCAATATAAATTCGCAATGACCTCAAAATGTTTATTTATATAGAAATTACTTAATTTACTGACTCTTAAGTTTCTTTTTCTTTCTTTTGTTCTATTTCTTTTCTTCCTTCTTCTTTACCTACATCGATTACATATATAATCGATATCATTCCTATATGTAATCGCTACCGACTCTCAATGTAATCGATCTCGATTACTTATGAAATCGCCATCAATTAAATATAAGTCTACATTGATCTCAAAATATTTAATTTACCTGTCAGGTAAATTTCCCTTATTTAAATAGAAAATATTTAATTTACGGACTCAAAAGATTTCATGAAGTCGCCATTGCATCAAAAAGTTGTTTCATTTACTTGCAAAATATTTCTATTACATTCAAAATTTTTCACTTATAATTAAAAAAGAAAAGAAAAGTTAGGAAGAAGGATGAAGAGCAGGTGGTGGATGGGGTGGAGAGCCGGGTGGTTCCGGCTTAAGTTTCTTTTTCTTTTCATCCTTCTTCTTCTTCTTATCTTCCTTCCTTCTTCTTTTCTTCCTTCGTCAAAATCTCCATTACTTCCTTCGTTCCCACAAGAACCGCTAGAGGATCCGGTTACGGTGGTGGTGGTGGGTCCTCCCATACGTGATCGAACTTTATTGGGTTATAGAAGATTTTTCTTCGTCATATTGGAAAAAAATATGGTAGGGATGATAGGTGGTTTGCTAAGGACGAACTAAACCTGTATTTAAAGCTCCTAGATTGTGGAATACGAATCGTTGTATTAAATTTTCTCATTCTTCCAACCTAACTTGCCATAATGGTTTTACAAAAGGGTAGTTGGCAATAAATTGAACGTCGGCTGAGATAAATATAAAACCTCGTATGATTTATTATGGCATCGAGGGTAATATCTATAGGGAAATTATTTGAAATGATGGGTATTAATTATATTCATAGAGAGTCGATATCGATTTGTTATAGATTCGTCATCCACAATTTATATAGTCGATTACGACTACATATATAATCGTTATCGACTCTAAATGTAATCGATAACGATCTTCGATGTAATCGATAGCGACTAAATATGTAATCGGTAACGATTATATATAGGATCGATATCGATTACATATATAATCGATATCGATTACATATGGGAAAACCTAAAAAATTATGTCAAAATATGCAACAAAGAGAGGAGAAATAAAAAATCTATAGCGATGGAACCTAATTTTAATTCTAACTTACAGATTTGGTAGCTTGAAGGTTGTAGTTTTGAACGCGATCGTCCACGAAGCGTAAACGACTCTCCACCGACTTCGAACGAAAAAATAAATTCAAAACAGTAAATGATTTGAAAAGAGGGCGGCTATTTATTACTGTGGGGGTAGTTTGGGTATTTCTCTGCGTGTTTCATTTCGCCGTAATGGTTTGTTTGGGTAAAAGTGAAACTTTCGACGTAAAGGCGTGTCGGAGGCTGCTGTAAATTTCCCTTGTTTTATAGCATACAATCGCCCACTATGACCCATGTCATCACCATCAGTGTTATAAAAAACAATTCATTAATCAATGAAACAGTGGAAAACCATAACAACATGAACCAAATCAAATCATAAAATTTTAATGGAAATTTTAGGGTGGCTATTTTTTTAATAGTCCACCCATTCAATTTGTATAAGTGTATTACTATTTCGCCAAGAGTGTTTTGATGGTAGAGTGCATTTTTATAGAGTCTAGGCATTTTTCATATCTTTTCTTCACTATAGTGGCTCTCCTCCTTGTACCCCTGCCAGATCTGAGGCCTTTCTTTGGACGGCCACTTGTAATAAGATAAAGACTTGCATTAAGCAAAACGCAATCTTGCACAATACGTACTACTACATGAACAAGTTTCTCAATGTCATCAAGCAGTGGCGGCCCAAGCCATTCAGGTTAAGATATTGTCCTTCTTTAGTTGTTTATGCTTCTCTTTGTCTTGGGATATATGGAAATAACATAATCATAAATGCCTTAGGCAAAATGTTGAAGACTTCCGCAGACCACTTAAATCAAGTGGGTTACTTGTCAAATGGAAAAAGTAAAAGGACTAAGGTATCACAGAAATTAAGAATTAGAGCAGAAGAAAGAGATGGAAGAAGAGAGAGATAGAAGAGAAAAGCCAAGAGTTTGGGAGTATGTGCTTATAGTTGAATGTCCCCTGCCTCAATCCTTTTATATATAAAGACCCAAAAAAATATTCCTATTACAAGTTGTCCACAAAACTAATTCTTGTATCTACATTAATGAAACTATTTATCATAAAGTAGCCCAAGTCAAATATATGAATAAAAACTAACTCCTAATATTCCCCTCAAGTTCAAGCATAGAAATCATTGATACCCAAGTTGGAGAAGATCCTATTGATGCGAACTTTAAATCCGCCTGTTTGAATCGTAGCCAGATAAAAAGGAAACGTCAAAAGAGAAAGTGAACCCACGAATGGATTTTTAAAAAAAGCCTGTTAATAACCCGTGTGCACATTATTTTAAGCAATATTTTATCTAGGTTTAGTTTCCTTTCTTATTAATATTCTTTTAATAAGTGGTTTGTTTTAGAATTAGTTTCCTTATTTAAATTATTTAGTAGCCAGGCACATATATGTGATATGTGATTGTTAATCCCATCACCTTCTACACAACCATCGAAAAAGTAGTGATAAGTCTACCGATATGTGTCGAAATTGTATGATTCTTATCTTGTTGGAAAGCTACTTCGATAAGCTTTCAAACAAGATCAATTTCACGTCAATCGGACATCGTTTGACCCTTCAAAAGTAATCGCGTAATAAAAAAACGGGATTAATGGTGAAAGTAATTGTGACCGTTAAATTAGAAAGTTTTCATAGTTGATTAGGAGTTTTAAAGTAGTATTTCTAAGATTTTTTTCTTTATAAATACATATTGTAATCTCTTATGAGAATTAGTATTAATGATGAATGAAAAAAATTATGACTTTTGCTTTGTGTGAATTCTAGAGAACTTGAGATGAGTTTTCGATAGAAGAGTGATTCTTCTCCCCGCTTATGGTTTCGTGTGAGGTCAACTTCCTTCCTTGGATCTTCTTCTATCCATATTTTCTCTTTTATTTTTGTTTTAATTGAAGAGCGGGAACCCTAACCCCTATCGTGGGAGATTTACCTTATTTTAGGGTTAGCGTGCGATTTTTTCCTCATCAAATTGGTATCAGAGACTGGTTTAACACTAGACACGTGAAGTCCATCATGCGTAACGAACAATTTATCGAAGCCTTACACGAGTTGAATGGATTCATGATGGCTAGAATAGAATCATTCATGGATCGGCGAAACTCCTTAATTTGTATCAGACGATTGGTAAGATTAGACAAGCATGGGAGGCAATGAAAACTAGATTACGGAGTCTGAGGTATTTGAATTCAACACCTCAATATTGGCCAACTTTATATGATCAAGCATTTACTATTGAGATTAGACGTGAATTAACAAATACACGTCGGATAGCGGAGGTATTAAACAAGGGTCTTATTCAAAATTTTCTTGAGGATTTTCTTCTCAAACTACAAGAGGAAATCATATCGGTGAGACATGAAGCTTTGAAATTTAAGCTTTCAAATCCCATGTCCGTTAACCCAACCACATCTCCAACTGTCCGTTGTAATCCCATAACAATTTCTCATCCCATAACCATTGAGAAACCAACACCAGTGACGGAATCCATTAACGGTGTAAAATCTATGCCGGTTGCAGCCCCTGTAACAACTTACAATCCAGAGCACGTTCAAGAAATCAAGCTTGTCACCGTCGTTATCCTAGCCGACCTCACCTCACCTAAAATTGTTATCAATCTTCTACTTGAACCAGTGATAGCCCCAAAATCGGTCGAAGAGTCGGTACTGGTTGATAAGAACCCTCGTCCGATCAAATATCTGTACTAATCCCGACACTGTTGAAGAGCAAGTTACCGCAATCAGTCCTCCCGAGTCCGAGATCGTTGAAGCATAATTATTCGAAATGAAGACTATCGCACCCACGACCCGCAGGTCCCAAGATCGTGTTGGTTGCATGTTGACGTCCATTCCTGATTGCGGTTTGGTGCGAGGCCAACTCTTCTTCCATCTCCATCTTCTTTAAGTCTCTAATTTGCGTAAGTAGCGTAACCCTAGTTATTTTATTTATTTTATATAATCCAAAATCAACCTATTTGTTCATCATAAATCATTATTAGCCTTTTAATTTTGTTCGGTACCGAAAGAACCCGCTTGCGAGTTCGTTCAATGCCCTAAAACTATCGGAGAACTAGTCGTTCATAAGAATCCTAATCTTCTAGATCCACGATAGGGAATGTATACGAAAGTAACACTATTTTGGGCTGAAATTAAAGCATCTAATTGGATTTCTAGAATTTTCCATGGGAAATTTGTTATGAGAAATTGTTATTTTTTAATTGATTAAATTAATTTTAATCCTAATCTCACCCCTAGCATTACATTTAGTAAGTTTCAGCATCACCTATCCTACTGACTACACCCAACTCCTTGAAATGAACATGTCAACAAGTTGATTCACTAACCTAACTTATGAAATGGTAAACTAGTAATCTCATTTCTCGTCATTCTCTCCCAAATGAGGTGACAATCTACTTCAATATGCTTCATCCTTTCATGGAAAAATGGATTGTTGACAATATGAGTCATAACTTTATCATCACAACATAGATCCATTGACTTGTTGACTCTAAGCCCAATTTCTCTCATAAGTGTTTTTCCAACCAATATGCGAAAGAGTAATCGATAAAGACTAGGGAACAAAACAAAGTGCAAAGCAAGAACAAGCAGATGGAAGTAGACAAATCAACAAATAAACCACACAAACTAAGAAATGGGTTGAGCAAGTGTGTTTACCTTTTGTAAT